>APFE031378505.1:0-10576 GCA_000404065.3 Pinus taeda
AGGTCCCCATGCCAACAGGATAGTCAGATCAATCGATAACAACATGGCTAACCTGTTAAGTCAATTACAACAATTGTCTTTATAAACTGATTCTTTGATTCAGTCATCACCGTCAGCGCCTATGCCTTCTCAACCATCAACTATTAACGTTGTCCAATATTCTAACCCCAAAGGAAATAAATAATATGATGGGAAGAAAAAGGGACATGGTAAGAAGAAACATAAGGATGGGAAGCGGAATGAAAAAAAACCTAGTAATAACACTAGGGAGGGTAAAAAGGAGTCCAAAAATAAAGTTAAGTTTCCATGTAAATTGTGTAATGGAGACCATTTAAGTAATCTTTGCCCTAAGATTCAGGATTCTTAGCACTTGCTAGTGTAGCAGGGTTCTTCTAGCTCCCAAGTTGTTATGTCTAACCTTTTTCCCCAAGGGCAGCAAATGTTTGCTGGCGTGAATGCTAAACTAGAACCCCCATAGGGGGCAACCAAGAAGGGGAAAATCCATCGAATGCGTACATGATGAGTTCTCATGTTGATGTTGCTATAATATCACATGATTATGGTGAAATGGAATCCTCTAAGGCTACGTCCGCTCCTGATTTTTCAGAGCTACTCCATATTGAAAGGCCCACACTTGATCCTATACCTCAGATGTTGAAAGGCTCTACAAAACATTCAATGATTAACCTTAATGCTAGGGCTACCCAGAACTACTCCATTGTTGAAGATCTGGCTCAAAGTCCTTGTGTGATGTCTGCGTTAGAGGTACTCCAATCATGTCCATCACAAAAGAGTGTGTTGCTCACTGCGATTGGGGCAATATATCCAAAGAACTCTCTTATTGTTACATTTGACATGTCAAATATTAAGAAGAGACTACCTCATCACATGGCTTTCCAGATTAAATCTACATATCGAAAGATCAATATATTTCAAACTATAGTTGATGAGGGAGCTTCCACTTGTGTCATGTCAATTGCATGTTGGAAAGTTATCAGATCTCCTCAAGTTGTTCCTTCACCTACTCTCTTGACTGAATTTGATGGTAATTCTCATAGGCCACATGGAATTATTCCTCCCTTTCGTATCTGTGTTGGGGGCAAGGTGGTTAATATCAAGGTAGAAATAGTCGATGCAAATTTGGATTATAATCTTCTATTGGGATGAAACTGGATTTATGAAATGGATGCTATTGTATCATCATTATTTCACATCCTATGCTTTCCCCATGAAGGGAGAATTTTTAATGTTCATTAGATGGAGTATTCTCCGAAAGAATCTAATGTATCCTCTGATTTTATCGTTCCCTTGTTGAATAATTTCAAGCATCCTGTTGAGAATTTAGGAGTCGGAATGTATTCCTCTTTGATGGGTACTTTTCATCTTCGTTCTCCTATCACTCGAATAAATTCCATTTCATCATTCAAGGCCCCTTCTTGAAGAGAGTTCTTGAGAACTCATTATTTTTCAGATCCTTGGCCCTTACCCTCTTCTACAACCACATTTGAAGCTGGGAAAGTGGGTGGAATGGCATATCCCATTTTTGCAGCTGAAATTTCATACCAATTTATAGTTAATATTGTAGATTCCAATCCTACTCCTCTTTCACTAGAGGATTTGGATGGAGATGTGGCTATGGCTTAGAATCTTGACTCTACTTCTTCTATGGACTGCCTTGATACTGTTTTACCATATTATGAGGAAGAAATCCTAGAAGCAATGATGGGTATATCAAGACTATGGGATGATTTGCATCATCGGTCATATTTTCTCCTAGACTTGCATGAAGTAGAATCAAGTTTGTCTAGCCCTTTGTCAACTGGTGGTGTTCACAAAATTTTAAACCCTTTGGCTCTAGCATAGATTTTTGCCGAAGGTAACATGTATCTCCTTTTGGAAACTGTTCCAGTGAACGTCTCTAGGAATCTGAATATAATTTAGAATGTTTTCATCAGAGTCAAATGCTCCCTTGAAGAAATTCAAATATAGACCGATCTTTTTAAAGATTGTTGTGATGTGTTTTCTTGGTCTTATGAGGAAATGCTTGGAATTGATCCATCAATAGTCCAACATGAGATCAAGACTTACATGAATGTGAAGCCTGTACGGCAAACGCTTCAGCCAGTAAACCCTAGGAAAGCGGCAACTATCAAAGTCGAGGTTGAGAAGTTGGTTAAGGCAGGTTTCATATATCTCGTTCCATTGACTGAGTGGGTTTAAAATCCAGTCTCAGTTGATAAAAAACAAGGAATGATCCACGTATTCATAGAATTTAGGGATTTAAATAAGGATTGTCCAAAAGATAATTTCCCCACACATTTTATTGATCAGATTATCGATGAATGTGCGAGAAATGAGATTTTCTCCTTCATGGACTGTTTCTTGGGTTATAATCAAATTACTATCCGTCTTGAAGATCAACATAAGACAACTTTTATTTTCCCCTGGGGTACCTTTGCATACAAAAAGATGCCTTTTGGCCTTAAAAATGTTGGAGCGACTTTTCAACAGGCCATGTCCTATGCTTTCCACAATATAAAACATATCATTGAAGCTTATTTGGATGACCTAGATTCTCGTTCTCGAAAGAGAATTGATCATCCTCATCATCTTCAATTAATGTTTTAGCGATGTCGTTATTATAAAATACGGTTGAATCCTAATAAATGCATTTTCGCTGTCACGTCTGGTCAGTTATTGGGATTCATAGTGTCTAATGAAGGGATTCGTGTAGATCCTTTCAAGGTTGAGGCAATAATTCAATTGTCTCCCTCGTCTATCATTCGTCAACTTCAAATTCTCAAAGGAAAAGCTAGTTCCTTGAGGAGATTTATCATCAATTACGCTGATATCACAAAGGGATTTATGAGATTGCTCAAAAAAGGAGTTACATCTCTTTGGGATGATTCTACTCAGGGCTCGTTCGATACTTTGAAAAAAGCATTGACCTATGCTCCTTTACTGAGTCTACCTTATTATAGCAAGGATTTCCTCTTATATCTCATTGTGGCAGAATCAACCATCAGTATGGTTATGGTTTAGGAAGAGGATGCCCTCCATGAGAACGTGATTTATTATCTGAGCCGAGGCTTGGTAGGTCTTGAATTATGATGCTCTCCTGTAGGGAAGTTTTCTTTGGCAGCATGTTGTCAAGTGGCTTCGACATTATATTTTTCTTAGAAAAATTTTGTCTTAGCGGCTATCAACCCATTTTATTTTTTTCTCAGTAGGCGAGTGATTGGGGGAAAATATAACATATGGATTTTTATTTTACAAGAATTCTATCTCGAGTTCTTGTCAGCCAAATCTAAGAAATCGTTAGTATTTGTGGAATTAATCACAAATTTTCCTTGTGACGAAGAAACGGTTTATGAGGAATCATTCCATGATGAACATTTTTTCCTTATTTCTTCAAAAGATCCTTCGTATGGAGATATTATAATATATCTTTAGACTTTGAAGTTTCCTCTCACTTTTTTCAAAGGATAAGTGGAGAAAATTGCGCCACTTAGCTAAAAGTTATGTTATTATAAGTGACACTTTATATCATCATGGGGTTGATTCAATCCTTAGATGTTGCTTAACCTCAAAAGAAGCTGAGTTAGTGCTAAATGATTTCCATAGTGGAGCTTGTGGTGGTCATCTATGTAGGATTTCTATAGCCCAAAAAAATATTGTGTGCAGGTTATTTTTGGCCTTCGATTTTCAAAGATTATGTTGAAGCGGTCAAAAAATTCCATCCTTTTCAAGTTTAAACTCAAAAAATGCATGCTCATCCAGCTCCGCTCTTTCATGTTAATATTGTCAGTCCATTCACAAAGTGGGGCATTGATCTTACTACTTGTAACCCACCTTTGGCAAAGGGCCATAAATATATTATTGTAGTAGTGGACTACTTTACTAAGTGGGCTGAAGCTATGCCCATTGTTGTGAATGATGGTGAAATAACATCCTTGTTTCTATTCAACCAGGTAATTTCTAATTTTGGTATTCCAAAGGAGATTTTCACTGACCATGAAAATCATTTCCAAAACAAGATTATGGTTGAATTGGCTCTCAAGTTAGGTTTCCAGCAAGAGCATTCATCTCCTTATTATCCTTAGGCCAATGGTGAAGTGGAAGCCGTGAATAAATCCCTGAAATTTATCTTACAAAGGAAAATTGATAAAGATCGATTCAATTGGCATACCATGTTATATCCTGCGCTTTGGGCAGACCAGATGTCGGTTAAGACCAGTACAAGTTTCACTCATTTTCAACTAGTTTATGGTTTGGAATCAATCTTCACTATGGAATGTGAAATTACTTCTTTTAAATTAGTTGTAGAACTTATTCCAGACACTTCTAGTCTTGAAGAACACCTCGTTTATTTGGAATGTCTTGACGAGCAGTGTCAAAATGCAGCCACAATTAACAAAGCTCATAAAAAGAGAGTGAAGATCCAATATGATAAGGTTGTGTGTCCTAGGGTTTCCTCTGAAGGTGACCTTGTCCTGGTCTATGGCCAAGACAAATATGCCTTGGGGATAGGCAAGTTCAAACTCATGTGGTATGGTCCTTTTATCATTAAAAAGGTCTTGAAAAAAGGAGATTACGAATTGGTTAATTTTGGTGCAAATGACCTAGAGGAGCCCAAAAATGGGATCTATCTTAAGAAGTATTATGCCTAGGCTTCTGCCTAGCATTTTATTGGTTGTAGATATTGTATATATTTGTGCATATATGTCTATAGGTTTCATAGTGGTATCAATATTTTTAATCTGCTTTGGTAGGTATCGATGGATGATCTGGTATATCTAGGGTTCACCAATGGTGCTAGTCGACATACCCAGAATTTGACTTCTGCGGCTTGGGGGATTTACTATCCATCCGGTCAGTTGTTGGTTTGAAGAGGCATATGTATCGGCCCTGCTTCAAACAATGTTGCCGAATATATTGTTGTTGTTAACTTACTATTTGAAGAAATATCTCTTGGTATTGATTCGTTAATAGTATACTTTGATTCGCAACTGGTGGTGTCTCAGTTAAACAACATCAATCATGTGAGCGATCCTAATTTATATTGCCAATTTTTGAGAGTGCGTTTATTACAAAGATTATTTAGTTTTTATCACATTTATTCATATTCTATGATCAGAAAACCCATTTGTTGATTCCATAGCTAATCAAGCATTAGATTTGCATATTAATCATTTATCACATTAAAAATAAATAATAAATAATTAAAAATCCTCTATATATATGGTCATCACATCATGAAACTGTATATATATAGATAGAAGTTTTATGTTCAAAATATTATACAAAATCTAGACAAAAATGTCATACAAAATTAGGGCTTAGGCCCATTCATGTCTATCAAAAGTATGAAGACATCTCTAATCTATATATGGGTGCCCTGCCCTGGATGTGCATCTTGGAAGAAGACGATGGTAGTAGCCACCCATCGGAAAAGTCACACCCACTCTCGTGGTACTCCTACCACACATCTCTGCATTGTCTCTGGTAGATCCTCTATCGCTGCCATAGGTACTTGGTGAGTCAATCTCTCCAATTTCCTTTGTATGGCATGGAGAACTCTCTCAGTCTCAATTTTGACACCCTCTACATCTCTTCCACGGTGCCTATGCCAGGGTAGACCCTCAGGTATTACTGGGCCCACATTTGTATCATGATCAAATAATTTTGTAAGAATTTTTGTCTCATAAAAAAGAATTTCAATTCAGAATTTTGAAATCCAAAAAAAAAATAACATTTAAAACTTAAAAACATTTTACCAATGGCACCCCATGCAACGTCAGGTGGAAGCACTAGAACTAGATCTGCATTGAAATCCATGCCTGCATAGGGGTAGTCCTCAATGGAAATGACTTGTTGTTCCCACTAAAGGAAAAACCTGTCATCAAATGTCATTCTAGGCACATAACCACCCCCTAGTCTCTTCATCAAGTCAACCCATCTACCTATCCATGGATCTATTGGGCTGCTGATGGTGGAAATCACCTTGGGTAAAAATCTTGGTATCCTCTCAAAGAAGAAAGTGCAAAGGATAGTACCATACCCAAAATGTTTGGTATTACTCTTCTTGATGGAGTTTTTTTTTTAGATTAATTATGAGGGTTGTGCACCAATCAAAAATTGTGGTGAGGAAATCTACTACCAAGCTCATTGTCACACGTGAAGCTTGGTGAAAGGAGGTTGATCCTTCTACCCTCACAATGGTAAAAAGGATAATCCTTAGGGGCAGACTCTCCACATTGTTGATTGGGATCTGCATCCCTACCTTCTCATTGTTTCCCAGTCAGTAAATGTGAATTTAATCGTCCATGCTAAGGCTTCCTCGGGCCTTCCCTTGAAACTTGACTCGCTCTCCTCTCTAGGAAAGTCTAGTAATGAAGTAGATGTCTTCTACTTCAATACTCAGGGGCATATGATCAATCACAAATGCATCTTCTTCTGGATCCCAGTAATGGACGATCATTTCTAGCGACCTTGTGTTGGTTTTCATATTTGGAATTTTGAAAAATTTCAACAATCCACATCCTCTCAGTGCAACCAGTGCTAATGGATCATTCATCACTTCATTATCGACTGCGTTGTTCTCTCTTTCTTTCCAAGTAATTTTCATTCTAGAGTTTCAAGCATTTTCATCCATGATTTAATAAGTTTCACTGTGCACACGCAGGCTTGCTTCATACACAGTCGCGTATAGGTCTTACTAAGATGCGACTTTGATATATCCAACCCGTATATGCCCAAAGTAAAAATATAAAAACAATTTTTTTTATGGTAAAATTATTAAAAAAATACTTGAAATATACAAAAATTCATTGACAAATCGAATTAGGAGATTACCTGAAAGTTTGATAGCTGTTATGGCTGAGAAATTTGGTGGATTGTGGTTGCCAATTTTTGCTCCAAATCTCTTGCACTCAATTTTCTAAAACAAAACTGAGGCTTGGTAAGTCAAAAGGTCTATTTATAAGTTGTAATTTCAAAAACTTAAAAAAAAACCACTTTTGTAAAGTTTATGTTTTATTTTTAATTTTATAAACTTTGTGACCTTTTGGCTTTCAGTGTTGGGATAGGTTGTCTTTTAGGTTAAATTGAAGACTTTGAGATGTTTTCTTCCACTTTGATTGCATGGTCGTTGACCAATCATGGCAGGTATCATTTTCGTCACTGGCATATAGGCTAGGGAAGATCACTTTTTCTGTTGCATTGTGCATTCTAGCCTCCATAGTATGATATGTTGCCATAGGGTCGACTCCATTATGTTATGATTCTTAAACTATTTCCATTGTTGACTTATAAAATCATGACATGATGGTAGAACCATCCTTTACATGGGCTTCCTAGTTATATCCTCGCTAGCATATGTTTCCCATGCTACAAAGATTGAGTAGGCTCAAGAGTCCTCTTTAGTCCTGCCATGAATTTTACGATGAAGCTTCATTCTCCTTCTTCTTCGCTATACTTCTAGATTTATACCCTAGAGGTTCCCACATGTTGAGTTGTACTGTTGCATTGCATGTTGACTATTTGTAATTTTTGGCATTAAGTCGGCCTCACTTGGACTTATGTATAAGCCACTTTTTGACCATGTATTTTTGCAAAATCAACCTTGCAATCACTTAGCCTATGTAAATTGACACCTTATGCCCATGGAAATAACATTCCTTTGAGTGTCATTGACCAATTTCATCACCTTGCATTGAGCATATGAATGTTCCACTCCCAGGAACTAGCACATCTGTATTTGGACAATCGTTCTTTCCACTGTACCACAGGCATTCTTTTATTCCTTTTCAATATTGAAAAGTCAAAAAAATCATATATTCCAAAGAAGAGTGGGAACGAGAAGTTTACTTCCATAATTGATGGCAACAAGACTCATTTGTGTCACACTTGAACAAGGCAATCAAAGCAAGTCTTTCCTCCATTAGGATGGGCTTTAGTTTGACTTAGTAGAGCCATAACCTTTTCATTGAGTCAGTAAGCCTCCGGCTGGTTATCTCTTCCGATCACATGGAGAGTTTGTTTATGCCTCCTACATGAAAAACTTATAATAAGATATCATATGTTTCCATACAATGAAATTTGAGTCATGCTTTTGTTCAATGGAAGTAAACCTGAGTTGGCCTTTCTGCGGTGTATCTTTACTCATTTTAAGTTGGCCATACCCGGTTTGTTAGATTTATGTTTAGTATCACATGAGTTATTTGATCCTTTGCTCATTCTAGTTCAGAAAGTCTCCATTGGATTTTTGCTAACAGATTTGCTCTTATCGACTTTGACAAATTGCTCTGAGAGTAGGCGTAGAGCTGCATTGTTAGGTCCCTATAATACTAGTGATTCCCCCATTACTATTGTCATCGTAGCCCTTATTGTTATTTTTTTATGCATATTGTTCCGATATTGTTATTATTGTGCCCCATAGAAGCGCACTATTGTTATTGTTGTGCCCTTATATTATTATTGTTATGTCTCCTTTGATTATATTGTGACCCCTTAGACTCCTATATATATAAAGGATATTTTGTCATTTGTATCATCCAAGAATTATTCATTTATGTAATGTAAAGGAGGTTTCCCTTCGAAGACACTTATTTTTAAGGTGTTGATCTATCTTTTATTCTATTTTGTGAGATGGTTTCATAACATTTGGTGTCAGAGCTTTGGATTCTAGGGTTTCGTTGCTCCAAATAGGCCATTGTGGAATTTTCGTTACAGTTTTTTTTTTTTTTTTGATGTTTCAAAACTAAAAAAAAACCCATTTGTGCCAAAATCTCTCTAAACCTTAGGTCAAAATTTCATATCTTGTCTCACTATATTTGCAGAGACATGATCCAAGGAAGTTAGGGTTTTCGCAGGATCATGAATTATATCTCAAATAGGTGACTTGGAGAAAATCGTCATAACTTTCTTTCTAAGCATCAGATTGAATTTTCGTAAGAAGTTGTAGAAATAAGACGGCCTATAGTTCTCTTCATATCGGTTTCAAGTCCTAAGGTCGAAATAGTAACATGTGGTACTTCGTACAAGTTCGCTCTACTGAATTGGTCTATAATCAGGTCATCGTGAGGGATTTGGCATAACTCTTCTTTGGAGAATCCAATCTTGACCAGACATGTCAGGTTGGAAAGAGGCCTCAGAGGGCTACCCCACGATGAAATTTAAAACCTTGGAGAGCCTAAATTACAGAGATATAGTAGATTCAATATTGAGCTCCTACAAAGTGAAAAAAGGTGTGAAATTTGTTTAAAATTTTGCATAAGTTTGGTTTGAAAAATTAGTTTGAAGGAATTCAAAGGGCACAGTGAAGCATAATTATCATTAATTGATGCCCCGAAGAAATAAAATGAAAACACCTTGTAAGCAACGAGAAATATCTAGCATGACTCATGAGGAAGAGGAAGAAATGCAACATGATATATCAAAATTACGAGACCAAGTGCAACAAATTTCACTCTCACAAAATGTAACAGAAGCTAAGATTGATGGCTTAAAGAAAGGCGTGGAAGCTCAGATGAATGGCATGGAAGCTAAGATGAATGGCCTGGAATTTAAGATGGATGGCGTGGAAACTAATATGGATGGCATGGAAGCTAAGATGAATGGCATGGACACTAAGATGGATGGTATAGAAGAAAAACTGAAAGGCGACGTGGAAGATTTGAAGATAGATTTGACTAATTTGCTACAAGAAATGCTTACTAATGGTGAAAGGGTAGTAAAGGAAACTAATGATGAGAAAAAAAAAATTAATCATGATTTCATAGACTCTAATGTTGGATTAAAGACCCACCATGTTCCAAATATCAATATGAGGAAGTTTGATGGCAAGGATACCGTAACATGGATACTACAAATGGAGTAATATTTCGATCTCCATAACGTGCAAAACACACAAAAGGTACACATTGCAACTTTATATTTGGAACCAAATCATTTTGTATGGTATCGATGGCTTTGGTCTCATAAACAAATTGTTACTTGGGCAATTTTTATGGAATAAATGATAGCACATTATGAGGATACAAAAAGCAACATTTTTTTTAGCCAAATGATAAACCTGAAACAAAAGGGTTCAATGATGGAGCACATTTAGGACTTCCAAAAATTGAATATAAGGGTAAAAGATATTCCAGAGGAGCATAATATTGATGTGTTAATAGGTACTTTAAAGGATAACATCCAACATGAGGTTTTTCCTTTGGGAACCTGACTCATTATATAAGGCATTCAGGTTGGCAAGAAAAATGGAAAGAAAAATTATGGAAACAAGGAAGCCTACCACTGACAACTATAAGGATGGAAGTGTTGTTTCCCCTAGCCTTACACAACCTACAAGGTTGAAACCCCAACACTTGGAAGAAAAAAGAGAAAATGGGCTTCGTTACAGTTGTGATAAAAAATACACTAAAGGTCATAAGTGTGCTAAGAAGAAATTATTTTACATAGATTGTGAAGAGGAGGAAAAGGAACAAGAAACATCAAAAGAAGAGGATATACAACAGGAACAAACCCTAGAGAAAGAATAAATGAATCCGACTATATCTTGTAATGCATTGGC
>APFE031378519.1:0-14839 GCA_000404065.3 Pinus taeda
AAATTATATTTTTTTAATCTGATCTCTTACATATTGGTTGCAACATCAACCATTACTCAATTTAATAGAATTATATATATATAGATAGAGATGGTTTATTTACTTGGGAAGTATTGTTTAAGTAAAAAAGTATTTGAATTTTATTTAAAGAAAAAACATATTATTGAAGTGTAAATTACATTTACTATCCCAATAAAAATAATATACATAGAAAGTTAATTGTTTATATTAAATTTGATAGCAAACATCAACTATCCGAGTAAAGGGAAAAGAAGGATGCATACAAAGTTAATTATTTACATAATTTGATAGCAAACCTCAACTATCGGAGTAAATCGAAAAGAAGGATACATGCAAAATTAATTATTTATATAATTTGATAGCACAACTTTATTTATATAATTTGATACCAAAACTCAACAACATGAGTAAAGGGAAAAGAAGGATTCGAAAATATGGATTAAAATCCATGCCACATGGAAATAAGGACCTAAAGCAAATCAAATATTCCAGACACGCAATTTTCATAAGGAATTTATTAGCAGGAGCCTCAAGGTTTTGGCGGATCGATGGTTTTATTAGCGCACATCCGCACATTACCTAAAGGTTTCGGATCATCCTATCAGTTGACAAAAGCACAGTGTTTCCTAATCTCTCCTGCACTTCCGGTGAGCAGTCCGATTTCTCCCATCCGTTGCATCGAAAGTTTGAAGTTTTCGAAAAACTCGGTTTGATTCCGCTGATTATCAACGTTGGCCTTGGAAGCAAAATTGGTGAGAAGCGCGGCATCAGATTGAAGCAGGCCTCTATTTAGCTCCAGGTTATCGAAAAAATGGCTATCGAAGGCGAGGGAGCTGCGGGGATCCATTTCCACTTTCGTTATATTGTCGGTTAAATTCTTGCACTGCGTCGTAAGCAGTTGTGCGTACAAGTTTTCCAGGGTAGGATCCATGCGTCCACTACCTCCAAAGTTGTACAGTCTGTTGCTGAACGAACTGCAGTGTGACATTCCAATAGTATGCGCACCTGCACCATAAGATGATCAGTATATGATATGGGCAGAAACACTATTGAATTGCATCTGTATAGATCTAACTAATTCGGTTGGACAGGCACTATACCAGATAGCACAACCAAGTCTTGAACGTTGAGTCCTTTACTGGCGAAGGAGTCCTTCAGCTGTTGAAAGTTAAATGTTGGCCTCGGAATGTTGGACAATGCCTCACTATCCACCGATATCCTTCCGTCCCTGCGACCTGTCTTCACCTGCCAAAAGGGTCCTCCCCTCTGAAAATTAAGGCAACAAAATTAGATGGACCGAACACGGACTGATGTAGTGCAATTAGATGTAGCAAATTGCAGCACCAATTAGATTTAGAATTGATAGGAGCGTTTTTAAAATGGATTTATATAGCTGTTGTTTAAAAAACGGACTACAGATTTGTCTCTCGAGTGTAATAAATATGAACTAATGGTAATGGTATTGAATTATGAATACCGCAAAAACAGCATCGCGAGCTACCAGAGCGAGAATGTCAGCACATGAGACCACTCCTGGACATCTTTGCTCTATTTGTGCCTTGACATTGTCGATAACTTCAAATCCACGCACAGTGAAATTAGGTATTGCGTCTTTTTCTGCTTTGTTGTTTTGCGTAGAATTCAAGAGCACTGACGCATCGCAACCCTGGAATAACACCAATTTAGATCACATTAATCATCAGAGCACATCCTAGATACCAATATCTAACACATACAATAATGTATTTAGATATTCAATCGTCTACATACAATAATGTGTTTAGACATTCAACAGTTTACATACCCTCACAAAACAATCATGGAAGTGTAACCTCAAAAGAGAAGCCGCTATTGTGTGATCTGCCGCTATGTACTTATTCACCACTTGTCGAACAAGGCCCTCAATCCCTGGACAAGTTGTCATATAGAAATTATATATGGGTTGCCCTTGTGCCTCACACGTTGGCACACATAGCACTGCTGCAATCACTGCAATTCCAAACATAACAACAGAAGTTGCACTAGTGACTGAATTGAAAACAACACATCGGCCTTTATTTGTCGACATCGTGCACCGGCAGGAGTTCTTCTTCACAAAAAACGAACTATTGCACACAAATATTTTGAGTAGATGGAGAGGCTGAGATACTACAATTAGATTTATAGCATTTGCGTTGTTGACAGTACTAGATTTAATGGCCTAACCCTTCCTTCTGCTTCTTTGGTCATGACAGACATTCATTTTCTCAAGTAAAATAACATTTTCAACGCAATTCCTATTCCAGTTCTGCCAACACGTTCCATGAATTGACAGAACGGACAACTCTAGATTTAATGGTGTAACCCTTCCTTCTCTTTCTTTGTTCATGGCAGGCACATTCATGTTTTCATTGTTCATGGCAGTATATTCATGTTTTCATGTAAAATAACATTTTCCAAGCAACTCCTCCAGTTGTGCCAGCAAGATCCATGAATTTTATGTGTGCTTTATAATTTGGAAGAAAGTAAAAAATCAGTGATTCTGATTCTGCCTATTTCATTTTTTTTTTCACTTGACTAAGAAGACAACTATGAAAACATATTCATACCGGTCGATTCAAAAGTTTTGGTTTCTCAGCTTTGCTTTTACAGATCAGCTTTTAGAATGTCGTTCATTATTTCTTAAATTTATAGCTTTGCTTTTATGGATAACTTTTTCTAGAACTGTGGTATGTTACATGTGGGTTGTTTTTAGTTTTATAGTTTTATGTATGTTGTTCATGTATGTTTGTTGTCTTTATTTTTATTTTATTTTTATAAATATTTTTTTCTTAAATGCTGATATGGTGTTCATTTCTCTTGGTTGCTTTTATTTTTATATATATTGTTGTGGGTGGTTTTTATTTTTATTTGTGTTGTTTTGGTTTATAAGATTTTAAATTTAAATCCTATTTTTTACACAATACTTCGTCATAGGGAAATTGATTTGTTATTTTGTTTTAATTAATTTTTAAAATATAAAAGATTAAATTTAAAGAAAATAATAACTTTATAAAAATAAAATATTGGTCGCTCAGTTGATAAGTTTAATTCGTATTTTTTGTTTTTTTATTTTGATAAAAAAATAAATAAATTAAAATAAAGAAAATAATAACCTCTTAGGGAAAAATATGGTTTAATTAATTAAATAAATTGTTGTTAAAAATATAAGAAAATAATATTTATGGTACCAATATTTTTTAATGTAAAAAAGAGTTATTAAAAATAATATATATATATATATATATATATATATAATATATATATATTAAATATAATATTTGAAATTTATTTTTAATTCGTAATAAATATTATAATTTCAAATTAGGAATTTTTTTATGATATTTAATTTAAAAGTATTAAATCATGTTATTATGAATGCATTTCAACAATTCTAGATGACAATGGTTGGCAATGGTTGGTAATGGTTAAAGATTTGTGTTACAAGTGGAGAAAAAAGAAAATAAATTACGTTAAAGTTAGTGTTATTTATGTGTAATTTTTTGTTGAATTCAATGTTTAAATTGTTTTGGGATGAGATATTAAAAAATAGAACATTCTCATATTTAGAACATTTTCATATTGGATACAATCTTAGATAATTTTGATAACTTCGATACTAAATCACAATTTTTTTTTTTTAATTATATTTTCTTATACGATATGTTAGTTTCTCAAATTATGACAAATTAACAAACTAATTAAAAAATACAATTTCAAATTTAATAAAATGTATATTCAATAAACAATTTTTCTAAAATAATAAATAAAATGATTATTTTACAAGATATTAAAACTAAGCACTAAATATTATTATACCTTCCTTATTATACCTGACACATGTCAGGTATTATGCATTTGGTTTTTCCTTTTTCCACATATTATCTTGTTTTGAGAAAAAAGAAAATTGCACCTTATCCATAATTTAACATTATGAATTGAATTTTAATATCTTTTATTAATAGTTGAAACTAATTATCTACAATATGATCTTTCTGGTCTTATTCTATACGGGTTGTTATTAGATTCTTTGCATATTTTTTGAATGAAATTGCAATATTTATGTCATGATTTTTTTATAGTTTCAATTTTTTAATTGTTAAAACTCATAGAAAACCACTAAAAATTAAAATCCTTGAAAATAACTCATACTCGTTATAAATAACAAATTCATGGTCAAGTACTACCCACCATGATTTATGCCACCATTATTTATGTTTCTTGAACACTTTACTAAGTACATGTGGCGTACCCAAAATTTGTAAATATTTATTTACCACAGTAAAATAACTAGATATTATTATTATTATTATTATTATTATTTAAATTTATACATTTAAGATTTGAATTAAGTTATGCATGAAACAACTATTTGAGCTATAACAAATCTTGTAACTCTCACATGACAATTAGTTAGGATACACGGTTACCTATCCCTAGCTACATCCATGATTATGAATTCTTCTCTAGGAAGGGAATCAAGAGGGTATGGGTAGCTGAGATGACCTAAGGAGAAGGAGAAAGGAAAAACATGGATGTTTCTATGCTAATATGTCAAATCGTTTAGGAGCTAAGTCTGGTTGAGACTAGATAGTCGCATTTGCTTAGACTGATCAGTCTTATAGAAAAGCATCTCTCATGTGAGAAACAGCTCAGGGGGGAGACTTTGGCCTGAAATTCAGTCTGAAGGTTCAGAGGAAATTGTCAACTTATAGTTGATTCTAGTCTAGGAGGACAACATTGGAAATCTAGAGAACCAAATAAGTATCTAGAAATCTGAAACATGAAATATGATGTCAAAGAATTGAACTCTGATTTTCCATAGAAGGTAGTAGATGGGTTATTATAGTAGAAGTTCTATCAAGAACTATTAAAAAGCATAAAATATACAATTAAATCTAGAACTCTATTTTTCTGTTAAGAATGATAGATGAGTTATTACCATAGAAAATCTCATGTCAAGCTCTAGAATTAATTTCTTTAAATGTCCAACAATAGGTACATAAATCTATTTAACAAATAACATAGAGGAAAGAAAAATTGTAAGAGAATCTACAAGATTCATTAAGTATACATCTTACAGCATGAAAGATAGGCAAGTAAGGAACCTTTGTAAAAGAATACTGCTAGGAAACCTTCTGACAAGGTAGGATACTTTTAGAAAAGAAACAATATGAAAGAAAAAAATACAATTAAGGAAATACCAATGTGGGGTTCATAACCCCTTATTCCCTTTAACTGTGAAATTATAGGGCAAATATGACAGACTAAAATCTATAGTAAATCTAGCCTTAAGGCACCTTGATAAAGAAGGAAACTCGAAAAATAATCACTTTCTATGATAAGGTAAAATAATGACAACAATTCTACAAATACCATGCAGGAAGTTATGACCAAAAAACCTAGAAATATCTTAAAGATGTATATATGAAATCAGTTACAATATATATTGCAGTATTATAATTCAAAGAAAACTCGTGATGAGGTTCGGTTAAGCCCCAAAACCCCAGTAGCGTAACCATTCTAAATACAAATTTAACTATGAACCATAAATAAACTTGTGGCAGTAAACCAAACATTAATAAATTGGCGGACCAATTTAAACAACTTTGTCATATTTGAACAGGAAAGTCAATCATGATAGAATCCAAAATGAATTTATATTGAAAAACAAACCATGCCAGGAAATTTGAAAAAGCTCAAATCATTCCTTTATAAATGATAATTAAAGTTACAGGTTCTGAAACCCAGAGTATCAAAACCCTCCGACCATGAAATAATAGTAATTAAATTACATCATATGTAAAAATTTAAATTACATTATGAATTTTCAAAGAAGACTAGCACCCAATTTAGGTATGAAAATACATAACTGTAAATTAACATAATGACAAAAATACAGGAGTAGAGCCGAGGAAAAACAAAAGATAGTGCCCTAGTCAACTAAAACTTCACTCTAGAACTCAAAATGATCGGCCACTATTGGCAAGAACCTTAAATAGTTTTGTAATAGACGAGATATGTTATTTAACCCGTAAAAAAACTGCAAAATCTACAACCAAGATGTCTTTCACATTACCTGGAGGTTGGTAGCAACTCGGTGACTGAGAACCCATGTTTCGGCATAGCAAGGAAGGGATTTGTCCTAGAGAGGCCATTCACCACTGTTACAAACCCTCGGTGGGTGAAACAAGAATAGAAGGATACTTTTAGAAAAGTAGAAGCTATCAAATGACTACAAAACCAAAAGGAATGCTGAAACAAAATAATGACACAATACCTATGAGAAAAAGTTGTGTGTGAAACCCTGCATGAGGAAGCTCCAGTGTCATTGAAGGATTGAACACCTAGCCCGTAACCACGGAGGTAAAGCGTCTATACAAGAAAGGTAAAGACACCTTTGAGCCAAGGAAGGGGCGAACGAGAGAGGAATCACATATTTGAGGACTAGAGTCAGAGCATAACAACTCTGCCAAATGGAGAAGGGAGTGTCGAGAATGCTAGAAGGTGCCTGGACAAGAGATTAATGAAATCAACCGTGACCATCCGATGGAGAGAAGCACGAAGTACCATCGATGGGGCACCCTTACCCATGCAATGTTGAACAACTAGCAAGCACTTTTAATTATTGAGAGGCACAATCCCATCATTTCTTGGGTTTGTGATCCAATGTATTAAAGGTTAGATCGTGTATAATGGCCATATCATATGCATAGTGCATACCGTATGTACATTAATGACAAAATAAATGAAAACATATGAACCATATAGTGTGAATAAATTATCCACCATCTAGTACGAAAACTCCAATTTTGTTAATTAAAAGAAATAATTATAATGTGTATTATGTTATGATCTATATATATATATATATAATTATTTTACTAAGAAGAGATATGACAAGTGGTATCAGAGTGCTTAGGTACAATGCTGAGACCTTTGGGAATAGATGATTAATAATGTTCGTGATTTTGATAGAGAAAGAAAGAAAAATAGCCAGCATGAGGAGGGCTGGTAATACACCTCATCAATCTATGATAGGATTAAGACCGACATCTTTTCAAGAAGCCAATCTTGAGGTATGGGTGCAATTAGGGGAAGAAGCACGAAACACCGACACTGCAATATTGGAAACTGTGCAAGAAATAAAGGATGAAATGGTCCGGTTGTGGGTATATAATGAAAGGTTGATGCAAGAGTAGGAAAATATTATGAAGAGTCTATTTGATAGACAAAATTAGCGACAGCCAATTCCCAACCCAAAGCACGGGAACATGACTGGTGAACAATAATTTTGAATAGATTATTTAGGAATGGAAGGAGGTGAAGAAAATCAATAAGAGAAATATGATAATGCATCACAACACAAAACGCAGAAAAAACAAAAGATAGAACTACAAGTAGAATTTCGGAAAATAGAATTGCACCTCTTTCATGGTGAGCAGGAAGAGGCAGTTGAATTTGACTTATTAATTTGAATAAGTACTTTCAATTGTATGAATATGACCATAAATTAAAATCCCGCTTGGCCATTTTCTAGAGGAAAGGCTACCGTATGGTGGGCAGAAGTAAATACTATACGTGGAGTGAGCGAGAAGAGCATAACTTGGGAAAAATTTCAAAGTTATTTTAAGGAGAAATAGTTAACTGAAAGATTTTATCATGAAAAGGAAAAATATTCTCATGATCTTCGACTGGGACCACTGACTATGGATGACTTCATTAGAAAATTTACGTCCTTACTTTGATATGTTCCTTACATATGGGAGGAAAAGGAAAAGGTATAACGATTTATCAATAGTTTCCCAATTTTCATGAAAGAGCATCTCGAAGCCGATAACACAAAGACCATGGAAAAAGTTATCTAAAAATATCAGATACGCTATCAATAAAACAAACAAAAGGGAGACGTGGGGAAAATATGGACTAATAAAAATGGAATTAAGTTTCCTACTGGCAGCAAGGGAAATAAAGCTATCATCAATAGGGGACCCCATGAAGGACAAGTAAATAGAAATTTGAATAAAAATAAATCCAGATTTAGACTTCCAAATGAGTCCAAAACAAATGAGGAGTTATGCAAAACTCAAGTAGAAATAGCAGCAAGGCCCCCAATATAGTGTTAGGGGTGTGGATGACCTCATTAAATAAAAAATTGTCTCAACTGCAAGGGAATTATTCAGATTGCATAGATTCCGGAAGCATCAACTATAGGAGAAGTGACCAAGGGAATTCCATAAATTAATGCTACCTTTGGAGGCCATCAGGTAGAATACAAACCAACCATGGTGGAATTTGGAGGTAAAATCTTCAACCAAATTTTATCTATTTTAATTGACCCAGGAGCTACTTTGAGTTATATAATCCCTAAGATAGCAAAATAATGTTGCTTGAAAGTTTTTAATTTTAAGAGTCCTTGGTTAGTGCAGCTAGCCATAGGGGAAAAGAGAAGGGTGTTGTCCAAGGTCAGCAACTGCCGCTTGAAAATAGCAGGTCAGTCTCTTGTAGAAGACCTGAATGTATTGCCCCTAGGATCATATGATGCCCTAATAGGCATGGATTTGTTGGAAAGGAATTGGTCCCTTATTAACTATAAAACCAAAGCTATTAGTTATATGAATGAAGAGGGAAAGAGGCAGGAAATTCAAGGCATATTAAGGCCTCTAAAATTAAGACTAGCAATAGCCTCTCAGTTGGAAAAGTGTATCACAAAAGGATGTTTGATTTATGTTATTCAGGTAGGACATGCTAATTCAAAAGAAAAATATGCTTCTTTAGAAAATATGCCTGTAATACAGAATTTTCTGGACATGTTTCCTAAAGAAATTTCGAAACTCCCTCCAAAAGGAGATATAGACTTTGCCATTGAGTTGATTCTGAGAGCTTCTCTAGTAACTTAGGC
Organism: Pinus taeda; assembly: GCA_000404065.3. Classification (NCBI taxonomy): domain Eukaryota; kingdom Viridiplantae; phylum Streptophyta; class Pinopsida; order Pinales; family Pinaceae; genus Pinus; species Pinus taeda. The sequence continues at coordinate 8,942 of APFE031378519.1, forward strand.
TCCTTATCACATGAGTATACCATAATTGGGAGAAAAAAAAATGCAGTTACAAGAACTAATTGATAAAAAATACATCCACCAAAATTTATCGCCTTGGGAAGCCCCAGTTCTTTTTGTTAAAAAGAGAGATGGAACCCTGCAAATGTGCATGGATTACTGCCAATTAAATAAACTAACCATTAAAAATAAATACCCTTTACCTCATATAGACAAGTTGTTTGATCGAGTGAGGGGTGCAGCTGTGTTTTCAAATATTAACCTTCAGTTGGATAACATTAGATCAGAATTAAGGAAGAAGACATAGCTAAAAAAGAAATAGACTTATTATGGACATTACGAGTTCGTTGTGTTTCCCTTCGGGATAACTAATACTCCCATGAGCTTCATGTGTCTCATGAACAATATATTCCATCAAAATTTGGATAAATTTGTGTTGACTTTTATGGATGATATATTAATTTATTCTCGGAATATAGAAGAACGTAAAGAACATCTCAGGATAGTTTTGAAGACTCTCATAGAACATAAATTGTATGCTAAGTACAACAAATGCAATTTATTAAAAGAACATATCTAGTATTTAGGACATATCATCACTAAGGATGGAATTAATGTGGACCTGGAGAAGATAAAAACTATAATGGAGTGGCCAGTTCAAAAAGACGTGGCAGATATAAGGTCATTCATGGGTCTGGATGGATACTACAGGTGATTGTTGAAGGATTTTTTAGGGTAGCATACCCCATTACCTCCCTGTAGAAGAAAGGAAAAAACTTTGAATGGACTATAGAGTGTCAAAAGAATTTTTATCATCTTAAGCATTTACTAATCAATGCGCTTATTTTAAGCATTGGAGATCCAAATAAGGACTATGTGGTTTGTATGGATGCCAGCAAGGAAGGTGTTGGTGGCTTCCTAATGCGGGAGGGTAGAGTAATTGCATAGGAGTCTAGGAAACTTAAGGAGAATGAGAAAAAATATTCAACCTATGACCAACAACTAACAACTGTCATTCATGCATTAAAGATGTGGCAGCATTAGATAATGGGCAAGAAATTTCTCTTAATGATTGATCATCGTAGCTTAACTAACTATTTTAAGTAGCCCAATTTGAATGATAAAAAAGCTTGTCGGGTCGACTTTTTAAGTGGATTTGATTTTGAAATCAAGCACTTGAAAGGTGAGGAGAATTGGGTTGTAGATTCCTTAAGTCAGAAGGTACACTGTGTTTTTGAAATCTCTTTCAGTGAGGTGCAAACTACCTTTAACAAGATGATTAAAGGGGTAGCTCGACGTGATCAAGAATACTAATTTTTATGGAAGCAAGCTAAAATTTCAAGCAACAATGAACAACAATTGGGATATGAGATAAATCATCAAGGTATGTTGATTTATAAAGGGATAATGTATGTACCTAAGTAGAAAAACATTAGAGACTTGATTTTGGATGAATATCATAATATTTCGTATGCGGGCCACTGAGAATACTAGAAGCTAATTACCATGCAGAGAAAGGAATATTTCTAGCCTGGTATGAAGAAGGAAGTAGTTGAGTATTTGAATCACTATCTGGAATGTCAGCAAGTGAAAGAGGAACATCGACACCTAGTAGGATTGTTGCATCTGCTACCTATTCTAGAATGGAAGTGGGAAACCATTTCCATTGATTTTATTATAGGACTACCTATGTCCAAAAAGAAAAATGTTTCGATAATGGTGGTACTGGATAAGTTGAGAAAATTTGCTCACTTAATACCGATGCAGTCAAATTACAAGGTTGTACAAATTGCTAACATACTCATGCAAAACATTTTTAGATTACACAGATTACCAAGAGTCATAATTTCTAATCGTGATGTAAAATTTACATCAACTTTCTGGAAATATTTACTTGAAGTTTTAGGCATACAACTACATTTCAACATTGCTTACCACCCTCAAACGGATGGGTAAATCGAGCGAGTAAATTAGGTAGTCGAGGACATGATGCGAACTTATGTAATGTAGCAACCAACCAAATTGGAGGATTACATACATTCGGTTGAATTTACTTATAACAACGACTATCATACATCACTACAAATAAACTCGTTTGAAGTTTTATATGGACGCAAGTGAAGGACACCATCATGTTAGGGAGGGCCAGAGGATAAATTAATGTTAGTTCTTGACATGTTAAAAGAAATGGAGTAGATGGTCAAAAAGGTGTGTTCTAATTTAAAGGATGCACAAGACCGACAAAAGAACTTTGTTGATCGAAAGAAGAGTTTTTGGTAATTTCAAATTAGAGATCATGTTTATGTGTGGCCACGAGCCAGGAAGAGTACATTACTATGGAGTGAATCTGCTAAATTGGCAACTCAGATTTTTGGTCCTTTCGAGATCTTGGCTCGAATCGACTAGTTGCTGACCAGTTCGCCTTGCCCAACCACATATGTGTGCACAATGTTTTCCATGTTTCTTTGTTAAAAAAAATATGTTTATGATCCTCAGCATATAATCAATTGGCAAGATATACAGGTAATTTAATTTTAATAAGTCTGTTAAGACAAAGTTACTAAAGGAAAATGACTGACTATTGTTTTTTCTTGCATGTCGGTCAAACTTGAAGGCGAGTTCTGAGTCAAACCTCTGGTTATACTGGATCAAATATAAGTAATGTAGCAAAAATGATTTATCACCCAGTTTAAAGTGCAGTGGCAGCACTTTGGGCTGGAGGAGGCCACTTGGGAAGATGAACAGTTTATGAAGGAGACATTTCTAGATCTATTTGTAGCAGAAAAACATCGGGACAATGTTTAATCTGAGGGGGGCAAGATGTGATGTCCCTAGAATTTGTAAATAATTATTCACTGCAGTAAAATAAAACTCGATATTATTATTATTATTTAAATTTATACACTCAATATTTTAATTAAGTTATGCATGAAACAAATGTTTGAGTGATAACAAATCTTGTGATTCTCACATGACAAGTAGTTAGGACAGGCAGTTACCTATCCCTAAGTACTTCCCTAATTATGAATTCTCAAGGAATGGAATCAAGAGGATATGGGTACTTGAGATGACCTAACGAGAAGGAAAAAGGAAAAAAAAAGGATGTTTCCATGTTGATATGTTAGACGGTTCAGGAGCTAAGTTTGGTTGAGACCAGATAGTTGCATTTTCTTAGACTGATAAGTCTTACAGAAAAGAATCTATCATGTGAGCAACAACTTGAGTGGAGAATTTGGTCTGAAAGTGAGTCTCAAGATTTGGAGGGACCTGTCAACTTATAGTTCATTATGGTCCAGAAGGACAATAGTGGAAATATACAGAACCAGATAAGTATCTGGAACTCTGAAACATGAAATCTGCTATCAAAGAATTCAACTCTGATTTTTTGTAGAAAGTAACAGATGTGTTATTATAGTAGAAGTTTTATCTAGAAATTTGGAAAAGCATAAGATATACAGTTAAAACTAAAACTCCAATTTTCTATTAAGAATAATAGAAGAGTTATTACCATAGAAAATTTCATGTCAAACTCTAGATTTAATTTTCTTAAATATCCAACAGTAGGTACATAAATCTATTTAACAAAAGAACACAGAGGAAAGGAAAAATGTAAGCGAATCTACAAGATTCATTAAGTATAAATATTACAACATGAAGGATAGGCAAGTAAGGAACCCTTGGAAAAGAATACTACTAGGGAACCTTCTCACGAGGTAAGAAGCTTTTAGAAAATAATTAGTAAGAAAGAAAACAATATAGTTAGGAAAATACCCATGTGGGGTTCATAATCCCCTATTCCCTTGAACTATGAAATTATAGGGCAAAGACGACAGACTAAAGTATGTGGTAAATCTAGCCTTAAGGCACCTTGATAAAGAAGGAAACTCAAAAAATAATCACTTTATATGATAAGGTAAAATAACAAGAACAATTATATAAATACCATGCGGGAAGTTATCACCGAAAAACCTAGAAATATATTAAAGAGGTATATATGGAAACTGATACAATGTATATTATAGTATTATAATTAAAAGAAAACTCATGGTGAGGTTCGGTTAAAACCCAAAACCACAACAACATAATCATTTTGAATATAAATTTAACTATGAAGTAGAAGTAAACTCGTGCGAGTAAACCAAACATTAAGAAATTGGCCAACCAATTTAAACAAACTGGTCATATTTGAAGAGACGGGTCAATCATGATAGAACTGAAAATGAATTTATGTGGAAAAACAAACCATGCCAGGAAATTCAAAAAAGCTAAATCATTCCTTTATAAATGATAATTAAACTTATAGGTTCTGAAACTCGAAGTATCAAAACCCTCTGACTATGAAATAACAATAATTAAATTACATCATATGTCAACATTTAAATTACATTATGAGTTTTCAAAGAATACCAGCATCATGTTCTCGTATGAAAACCCATAACTGTAAATCGACATAATGACGAAAATATAGGAGCAGAGCCAAGGAAAAACAACAGATGGTTCCATAGTCAACTAAAACTTCAATATGGAACTCAAAACGCTCAGGCAGTATTGACAAGAGCTTTAAACAATTCTATAACTGGCGAGATATGCTATTTAACCCATAAAAAAAAATACGAACTCTACAACCAATATGTCTTTCACATTACCTGGAGGTTGGTAGCAACTTAGTGACTGAGAACCCGCTGTCCGGCACAACAAGGAAGGGATTTGACCTACAGAGGCCATCCATCGCTACTGCAAACCCTCGGTGGACGCAAAACGCACAGAAGGATACTGTTAGAAAAGTAGAAGCTAGAAAATGACTACAAAACCGAAAAAAATGCTATAACAAAAGAATGACAGCATGTGTGAGGAAAATCCATGTGTGAAACCCTCCATGAGGAAGCTCTAGTGTTGTTGAAGGATTAAACACCCAACTTGTAACCATGTAGGTAAAGCATCTATACAAGGAAGGTAAAGACACGTCTGAACCGAGGAAGGGGCGAATGTGAGAGGAATCACAGAGTCAAGGACCAAAGTTGGAGCAGAGAAACTCTACCAAATGGAGAAGGGAATGTTAAGACCGCGAAAAGGTGCCCAGAAAAGAGATTAATGAAATCAACCATGATCGTCCGATGGAGAGAAGTGTGGAGGACAGTCGATGGGGCACCCTTACCCATGCAATGTCAAACAACTAGAAAGCATTATGAATTATCTAGAGGCACAATCCTGCCATTCCTTGGGTTTATGATCCAATGCATTAAAAGTTAGATCGTGTAGAATGGCCATATCATATGTGTAGTGTATGCCATATGTACATTAATCAAAAAATAAATCAAAACAGATGAACCATATAAAGTGAATAAATAATATATCATGTAGCACTAAAACTGCAATGTTGTTAATTAAAATAAATAATTATAATTCATATTATGTTATGATATATAAAAATAAAAATTATTGTTACTAGGAAGAGATATGTGAGTACATTTAAAAATTTGAATGTGAAAACATTCTAGTGGTATCCACTAAATTTTATGCAAGTCTTTACTCCTCAACAGGCAATTAATTTTGCAATTTCATATACAGGTTTGCAATTCTTTTGAAATGTTATTCACAAGCACTGAATTAATATGTAACTTAATTAAATTATGGTTAAAAAGTTGAAAATTAATAAATATTGTTACTTAACTGGTCTAAAATTTTAATAGTCAAACTAAATAACTTTATTCGTAAAAAATTATAATAAGATAAACTCATTAATAAATAAGCAAAAATTATTTCACATAATATTTGTTTATTTTATGTGTATTAAAAATTATTACACACATAAAAAAATTAATATAACGTGATTTAGTTATTCTATAATTATTCTTAAAATAAAAAACCACGCATTTATATGATGAAGTATTTATTATTTAT
>APFE031378521.1:3120-15666 GCA_000404065.3 Pinus taeda
TGTTACACTGAAATTTGTCACCATGACTATCTGCAGTTAATTTGGCTCCATCAATAGTCATATTATCCTCCTTGTCAAGCCTCATACCTCTGCTCTTCATGTCAAACTTCAAAAAGAGAGAAAGTCACTTAAAAACATGTTTATCTCTGGGTACGCAGGTTCTCTCTACCTTGCCTGCGTGTATGCACTCCAAACACACTGTACCTGCGTACTTGTACGCTCTGTAAGCCAAAGGTTGGGTGCGTACCCCTGTAAAGGTCAAAAGGCACGAGTTTCATCTTTAAAAAGTTACATGTGGTCACTTCTAGAGCCTTCTAGAAGAGTGTTTGACGTGTATTGAGCGCCTCCAGATGGTTCATGCATCCCTAAGATAGAGGAACTTATCCCATCAAGAGAGGAGCTACCATCCAAAAGAGGGAGTATCCCATTGATGTTGGAACTGAATAACTTCCTCTAGATCACTATAAATATAGGTTTTGGGCCAGAGGAGGGGAGGTTGAAAGCTGAACATTCCAAAGGGTAGATGCTGCTGGAATTAGGACTTCCTTGTAAAGCTTGTGAGGAGAGATTACCATCCTTTCTTGTTTCATTTGGAAGTGGGTGAGCTTGTCAAAGTAGAGGAAAACTCTTGCTGGACCCTGGGAGGAACTTGCACAACACCAAGGCTCAGGTTGTAATGGTTTCTTTTTTGTTTCCTTAATACAAATAAGTCCATTCTTCTCAATGATTTGTTGTTAATGAATTGTTTCATATACTCCTTGGTCTATATGTTGAATATGCTTTGTTTTATGGAATATTCAGGTGTTATGTAATCGTTTTATTGTTAGTGTATGCAGGTCTCAAAGTGAAGGAGGAGCTCATCTGGATCGACGAGGCTGGACTGCTGCAACAAGCGTTGGACTTGAGGTAGGATCGAAAAACACTTGGTTTCTCATAGAATAATGTATGTTTAGAGAAGGATTGCTCTTAATTGTCTTGTTTTTCACTAGAGAGTCTTAGACTCCTAGGGAGGTTAGTTTTGCCAGCAAAAATAACTCTTTCCGCATGACAGGATTTTTCCTTAGAGATTAAGGAAAAGAAGGCCAAGGGAAATATGTACCAAGTTCAGGAGGGTGAAAATAATATGGACTTGATGAAAATCAAGAGTTTTCATTTTCATGAGCACGAGCACTATGCCAAGAACTGCCCACAGAAGAAAGAAAGCAAGAAGGAGCCGACAATGGTAGCAATAGGTGAAGATATAGCTTCACAATTCGAACTTGATTTCACTCTCATTACATGCATGGTTGGCACTACCATGGGAGGCGTGTGGTATCTTGACAACGATGCCTCATTCCATATGACGGGGAAAATATATCTCTTTAGTGGTTTTCAGGAGAAATACCTCAAGTAGAGGATACAGTTTTGGGATGACAAGAGGTATAGAGCTACTGAGATTGGTATAGTTACCTTTCAGAGGGAGATTGGTTCCCCTCTCATGATCACATATGTGATGTATGTTCCAGGACTAAAGAAGAATCTTGTTTCAGTTGCGGTATTGGAAGACCGTGGCTATGATGTGGTTTTTAGTGACGGAAAGGTTTTCATTAGACACATCACCATGAGATAGGTGAAACAAATTGGTGCACGGGTCAGGAACCTGTATGCTCTTGAGGTTCAAGATGCATGCAAAGCCTTGAGGAGCAAGGTAAAGGTTAGAGACCTAGTGGTTGAGAGGGAGAGTAAATCACCTCTAAGCATGTAGTGCTAGAAGAAGCCTCTTAAGTAGCTTCAGGAAGTTGTGGAGTAGCCACATCTAGAGAAGCTAAGAGGAGACTGAGTGGAGAGTTCCACTCAAGTAGAGAAGAAGTAGTCTCAGAAGAAGTCTCAAACAATTGTAGAGTAGCCACAATTAGAGAAGTTGAGAGGAGACCGAGTGGAGGCATCCAGTCATGCAGAGAGCTCTAGTAGGGGGGGTGGATTTTTGAACCAGGTGGGCAAAGGGATCACATGAATCCATACCTCTAGGTGTTAGGTGGGGCGATGCGAAGTGATAGTCCTAAGGAGGATGAAATTGGACAGGGTCCATTGAGTGTTTTTATCTCATGGATCATACCTTGCTATGGGAGCCCAAAGTACATAGTAGCAGGAGGAATTAGTGGGATTGATGCAGTCAAAGATCAAAGTGAAAAAGGCTATAGCAGTCAGATACTAAAGAATCATAGAGAAGGGTTGAAAACGATGCAAAAAGGAAGAGTCAATAGAAGCGCAGAGTTTTCAGTCGATAGAGGCAATAATAGTTAGAGACTTTGATGATAGAGGCATCATTCTGATTCAGGTTGGATATTTCTTTGTTTATGGGGTTGCTGGAGCAACAACACTAGAGAGAATTGTGGCATGCAAAACATTCCAAAGGTTCAGGATCAAGATTGAGTTGAATTCCTTTCTTGTTAAGAGGGACTATTGAAACAGTAACAAGAAATGAAAAAAATAGAATAGAAAAATTCTAGTTTAATTTGTCCTTGAATTAAACTGAGAATTCAAATCGAATTTTATTCTCATAGCAACTTGTATAGTTAACTAGAGTGAGTTGACTTAGTTAACTTAGGAATTGCGAGTTGGAAGTATTTCTGAAGTCATGTATATGTTCTCCCTATATTATAGGGGTCTAGGATGAGTTAAGTATGAGTTGTAATTATTTAACTTAGTTTACTGAGTTAAGTCCAGTTAAATTAGTTACAGACTGTTTAAGGAACTGATAGTGAGTTAATGGTCAATCGGTGCACTAATGCATTAACTAGTGCTACTGTAGTTAACTAAATATTCCCTCATCAGAAACTCATGCATGTTGATTATGAGAAAGACCTAGTTGAGACTAGAGTGCAGGGACAATGTACTATTTGTTGTAGAATTTTCTGAGTTGTACAGATGGTGCATGCAATCCAGAACTTAACCTTAAAGGGATTGCACAGTTTTGGATGCACTAGTTTCCCTTTAATATGGGATAATCAAGCATAGGAATTGTGCAAGGAAATAGGGACTTGGAGAGTAAGAGAATTGGATAAGTGTTAGCCAAGAGTTTGCTTGTGAGTTGGAGATTGATTTTATTGAGTGCTGAGATTTCTTATGAGAACAAGCATTTTAATATCATCTTGGATTTCTTATTAATGCAATATAGATAGTGGGGTTTTGAGACATGGATTTCCCCAAATACTTATTGTGTTATGTGCCTTTGATTTGTCTTCCTCTTGCTATTATTATTTTTCTTGATCTTTATGTGCTTCCGCTATAAAGAGAAGAAGTAGATTCTTGTCTCTTGTTTTAGTAGATTACATGAGCTTGTGAATCTACAGGAAATTTCTACACATTCATGACTAAAACATCCCAAAAATAAAATCATCAACCTTCACATAGTGACATCACTACAACCATTATCAAAACCGCGAAAATGAAACAAGCACATGAACTACGAGCATAAGGAACACATATTCAAATGACATGAATGCATGATCAATGCACTGCCCATCCAGTCCGAGGGGTGAACCATGCTCTGATACCACTCTGTAACACCATCCTTCCACATCTACCCAAGTAATAGGCCAACTAAGGTAAAAATGTGACGGGAGTTTACTATGATATGATTCGACTCCCTATGTGTCAGTTAAGGAAGTGAAATTGGCGGAACACATCACATAGACCTTCCACATCAGCAACAGAACTCCCAGGAGCCATCCCAACAACTCAGGTAACCTACCCATTAGACCAACTAAATTTTTAGTGCATTAAAACCCTATACGCTCTCTTGATATGGACAAGGGTGCATCTATGAGGCTCTGGACGCTCCCACTACAAGGGAGATTCCGTGGAATTTTCCCCCCAGTGTCGTGCCTGTGACTCTGGGATTTGTGCCATTTTTTTAGGCCCAGAGCCTAGGTCACTGCCTAGAAATCAATGACACATTTAGAAATGAATTTACACGACATAAAGATGGTACATTTGCAAAAACATTAACAAGGTCTAGACGAGAACCCTACTAGCCATGATAGGCATTTCATCAAACATGCCACAAATATGTAATCTATTGGTTTAATTAAGAAATATCAACATAGGGATCTCATACTTATATGAGAAATGCTTAGAAGAAGTTTTCCCTTATATCATTAGTTGCATTATCATCTATTAGGTCGTAGATACATTGTTCATTCATTTACAAGTCAAAACATGAGGAGAGCCATACATCATCACTATCATAATACATGCTTATAACCAAAATAAATACCAGGGATACATCAACCATAGAATCCACGTATATACCAATACATTTACACATAATATACCAAGGAGAGAACCTCTTATTAATGAATTAAAAAGCCAACCTGGGATGGTACTACCAAGTTCCACCCGACCATAGATTGGCTGAGCCAAATATCTCTTCATTTAATCACCCTCATGCCATATTCCAAGCATGAATGTGGGACTCAAACCAAAAGAAACAACCAAGGCATATCGAGGCTACAACACCTCACCCTCATCAATAGAAACTAGGATTTACCACAATCCACATCATAACATTAGGACAACATAATAAACATGTAATAATAGGCTTTAGCATGTTATCCACTAGATCACTAGGAAAAAACAAGCATGGGAGGCACCATATTTTTCTACCTACACCATGAGGAATTTTCCTATATCCTATTCTCTCAGGCTTACTGCAATCCACACTGGATCACTAAGACCTAAATGAGACACCACCCTCTAGGATTTACTATATATCCCACCATTCACTGGAAAGTATTCCTAAGCCTAAACAAGGGAAACCACTTCTAAGCTTTACCATATATCCTACCATTAACTGGTTGAGGATTCCTAGGCCCACTAAGGCACACAATACCTGGGTTTACCACAACCCATAGTCCGGTTGAGGGGTCACTAAGCTAGTGGATTTACCACAATCCATAGTCTGGTTTAGGGATCACTAGGCCATGTGTTATTTCTTTCAGATATCCACCTCACTCAACTTTGAATCCATTCAGGAATCCACCTCAACTAAAAACTGATAACTCCATCACACCATGGCTATCCGTAAATGGCAAAGATAGGATGTAAAAAACTATAACACCTGTAAAAACCCATGCCATAATAGGAAGGAACCACATGCAATACCATGCATGCGAAATCTACCAAGGAACCACATGAAAATTGATACCTGCAAAGAATCATGTTGCAGCTTCTTAATCTTGCTCTTCCTTGCTTTCTCTTTATTTCCTTTCTTTTCCTTGTCCTTCCTTTGCTTGCTTTTCCCTTCCTTGCTCCAAAGTCGAGAAAAAACTTGCCAACTAGTCCTCAGAATCATTTTTATCAATGAGGCCTCTATTTTCTTCAATTTCCATTATTTTCCTTCATTTTCCTCCTCACATGCAACCTGTGACCTTTCACCTTCCTTTTCTCTTAATTTCCATTATTTTCATAAATAAATGTGCCAAAAATTCCATTGTATTTGCAGAGCCTTTACCTCTTCCTTTGCCAATTTCCTTAGCCATAATAAACTGAATGAACACCCACTATGATGTTTTTTCCAACCATTCAGCTTGGAATATGTGTCCTATGACCATGGCCTTATATTTTTATATTTACATGGATTTTTAACTAGGGTTGTTATAAAGCATCTCTCCAAATACCCTAGACTGATTGTTGATAATATTTTGGAGATCCATTGGAGCAAAGGATATAGATGTTTGAACATCTAGTGAACACAATTGTGCAATTACATATTGACTTCCCTTTTTAGCAATTTGGTCATGCTATTAGATCTTATAAACTTAATGGGTTTCCCTTGGATATCTCTAAGCTCGATTTCCTTCCTTTGAAATATATAAATATAATATATATATATATGTATAATATAATATATATATATATATATAAGGGACATTTTTCCCAATGATTATAACCATTGGAACCCCAATACAACATTAGCGTAACCCATTTGGATTGCAATCATGGGACTAACCCACAAATCGTCCCTCATATTCAACTTAATATTATGGAACTTCCTTGAAACATTTATGGTACCTCCATATGCAATCATTACTTGAAATTTCAGTATTGGATATATAAAGCAATTAAGAATATTTTCCAATTTGTAACCGATGAAGTTATGGGTACTACCTAAATCAATTAAAATTGTTACCTTTTGTTTTTTTATATATCATTCTATCTTGATGGTTTGTGGAGTACTAATGTTGGCCAATGCATGATAAGAGATTGTTGGAGTAGTCTCTTCTATCTCTAGATCATGTGAAGTTTCCACTTCTTTATCTTCTTCATATTCACAGTATCTGTAGAATAATTTATTCTCACTACATTTATGCCCCTTATTGTACATTTTTTCATAGTCGAAACATAGTTATTTTTCTCTTCATCCATTTGTTAAGGAGTCAACCTTGTTAGTGTAGGAGAAGGAGTATGATTTTCTCTATAGTTATTGGTGACTAATTGTCTAGTGGCCATATTTTTACTTTCAATTTTCCTTGTCAAAACACACCTCATGTTGGACGATTTCCATTAAAGTTCCCATAAATTGGTCTAACGAATTATCATTTGAAATATTATTTACTTTGAGACTCAACTTTTCGAATTTTTGAATATTCTCTGTAACTGGACCTTTTTGTTGAATATTTACCAATTGAGTGAAAAATGTATTTCTCTTAATATCCCCATAATCTTTCATCAATTCCTCTATAAAACTGGACCAATATATAACATAATCATTTTTCCTTTCACAAATCCATTGATACCATACATGTTGCTCTCGTTCCAAAACATGGATGCAATATTTACCTTTTGTAAGGATTCCACTTGGTGTAGATCAAAGTATTGCTCCAACTAAAATATCCATGTTACAAAATCATATTACCATCAAAATTCCTCATATCAATCTTCAATATATAGTAGTTCCTTAGTGCTAACTTGAAGCCATGATGATATGGATATTGGATTGAAAATTCATGATTATACTTCTATGGTTCAATATATCTCTTATACAATTGTGATTGCATACTCCCTCTAGGAGATTGATTATCAACACCATGCTTCTCCTTATGTCCACAATTTCATTGTATCTCCACATCCTTTTTAGGGAGATCTTTTAATATAGTGTTTTATAATTCTTTAATTTCTTCCCTAATGGATTTTTGTATGTCTTCATTGACATTTTGTATTTTTTCCTTATTTTCATTCATGTTATTTTCTATTCCTTCCTTATTTTCATTCATCTTCTTTTCCATTTCTCTTTTAAGTTTTTTCTTGAGAACCCAATAAATCCACCTTTTCAACATATTACTGTCAATTTCATAACTTTGTTCTCTAATTGAGATAACCTAAATTATGTCCTCACTTTTGTCATGAGTCAAAGATGAGGCTTCAATATTTTTAATTGCTATAATAGTTTTATTTGGAGGCATGTTAGAAAATAATAATGATAATCGTCTTTATAACAAATTTTAGTCACCAAAAAAAATGTTATATTCTATCAATAATTAGGTCACTTGTAAGTTATGTACCTTTAAAACCTTAATTTGGAGTGTATCTAAATGTTTGAAGTTTTTCTTGTTGCATCTTTAAAATTTGAGTCCTTCTATATCTGGAACTTTGTTCTGTAATATTCTAATATGTCTTTTCTGCATTTCCATAGGCGTGATGAGAATTTGATGTGCCATGTCAAATTTATGGTACCTTTCCCGAAACTTGTTGATTTTTGGCCTCTTCCCACAAGCAAACTTGTATAGCATGCTGATCTAGATCGTTGGAGGAATGAGACTTAAATATTGACACAAGAATAAAAAATTAAAATTCCCAATAAGTCACCCATCTTAGTACACACAAGAATAAAAAATTAAAGATTCCCAATAACTCACCCATCCTAGTACTATTGACATGCTCAACTGCAAAGTTCTCATTAGAGCTAATGCATTAATGTCATTTTGATTCAAGTTGTTTAATAAAGGAAATTTCACAAATGGAAAAGGAATATGTCACAATGCTTAAGAGACATAATGCAGAACAATATGATAACAAGAACTCATAATATGGCATGATGCATAAAAGAGATATTATCTAAAAACGTTATAATAAGAACTCAATGCATAAGAGAAATATTGCAGAGAAATAACACAAGAGGAACTCAAATATTTAATACCAAGATTACATTTCAAATACCATGGTTTGCAAAATCCATGGGGAAATTATAATAAATTATGACACCATGGGTAAATAGAATAAATTATGATACCATGGGTAAATACAATGGTTTACAAAATCAATGGGTGAGTATCATAATTATGATGGTAATATTGAAATCATCGTGTATTTATATTCTCACTTTAATATTATTATTTATTTTGTTTATTATCATGCATTATCCATGGTTCTAAAAAACATATATAGAAAAATAATTATTAACTGCAGTAATTATTTTCCATGTATAGCAATCCTCTCCCCTTAAGAAGAAATGGTTTCGTTGTGTAAAGTTCGAAGCCTTAGTTGAATAGGAACATAATTGTAGGTTTGTGGATGACACCAAAACAATTTTTGTTGAACGCAAGGTTTTTGCATGGTTGACCCATAAATGTGGGTTTGTTGATTCCCCTTAACCATGATGAACCAAGATCTAAGGATAGAGATACTCTGTAATGTTTGTGGACCAACTATGATGTTGATAGTGTGTGGCCTAGAAAATGGACTTCGATGGGAAGGGTTTTGTGTGGTTGACCCATAATCGTGATGAATGAAGATCCAAGGATAGAGATACCTTGTAATTCTTATGGGCCAACTATGATGCTCACAATGTGTGGCCTAGCAAATGGAATTTGATGCTAAAGGTTTTGTGTGGTTGACCCATAGCTCAGTTGTAATTCTTGTGGACCAGCTAATTCTTGTGGACCAGCTATGATGCTGACAATGTGCAACCTAGAAAATGGAATTTGATGGTAAGGGTTTTGTGTGGTTGACTCATAACTCTGTTGAGATAGTTCGCTTATGGATTCACTTGGTAGATATATGGTGGATTATCTTTGTAAATTCCAACCATCCAATGAGATGTTGTAAAGGCTTCCATCATCTCACTCCTGTTTCATGTAAGTGCTTCCTCGAGCAATAGTTTCACAGGATCTCCTGCTCTATGATTTTTATTTTCATTTTCCATGTGAGGTTGGCATGGAAAGTCTTACAAAGGTTGCAATAGATTGATTTTTAGTTCCTTATACCATGACCTAGTTGGGGACATGTGAAAAAGAATAGACAAGATCAACCCCTCTCTGATACCCAGATTGAGTTTGAGCTCCTTGTACCATGACTTAGTTGGGGACATGTGAAAAAGAATAGACAAGATCAACCCCTCTCTGATACCAGAGATCAGATTGAGTTTGAGCTCCTTGTACCATGACCTAGTTGGGGACATGTGGAAAAGAATAGACAATATCAACCCCTTTATGATACCCCCACTGATCACGATCGTTGAGTTTGAGCTCCTTGTACCATGACCTAGTTGGGGACATGTGGAAAAGAATAGACAAGATCAACCCCTCTATGATACCCCCACTGATGAGGATCGGTGGAGGAACGATACTTAAATATTGACAGAAGAATAAAAAAATTAAAGCTTGCCAACAAGTCATCCATCCATTAAAACTTCCCAACAAGTCACCCATCCCAATAATAATCTCGTCCAAGAACGCTCAACTACAAAGTTCTCATGATATCTAATGCATTAATGTCATTGTGATCCAAGTTATTTAATAAATGAAACTTCATGAATAGAAAAGGAATATGTCAAAATCCTTAAGAGACATATTGTAGAACAATAGTATAATAATCATAATATGGTATGATGCATAAAAGAAATATTTTATAAAAAAAATGATTTACTCCACGGTGCCTATTTATACCTTTTACAGGTATCTTTCACCCAGAATCGTGCCTATCGTTACATTTCAAATACCATGACTAAATACCATGGTTTACAAAATCCATGGGTGAATACTATGGGAAAATATAATAAGGTACAAATACCATGGCTAAATACCATGGTTTACAAAATCCATGGGTGAATACCATGGGAAAATATAATAAATTACAAATACCATGGCTAAATACCATGGTTTACAAAATCCATGGGTGAATACCATGGGAAAATATAATAAATTACAACACCATGGGTAATATAATAAATATGATACCATGGTTTAAAAAATCCATGGGTGAGTATCATAATTATGATGGTAAAATTGAAATCATCATGTGATTAGATTCTCACTTTAATATTATGATTTATTTTGTTTATTATCATGCATTATCCATGTTTTTAACAAACATCAATAAAAAATAATTATTAATTGCAGTAATTATTTTCCACCTGTATCACATGCCCCATGTCCAATTATTCAAATATAATTATGAAAATTGTAATTATAGTGAACTAAATTTTGAAATTTGGGCCAGACATTCCCCAAGATTTCTAAGTAATATCATAAAAGTTTCACTTTTTGAAACCACTAAGGAAAAATATTATTGCTAAAATTCCAAATTGACATGTTTGAAACTAATTTCAAGAGAATTCAAGAGCCTAGATTTCCTTAGATCATAATTTGAAATTATAGTGATTCATAAACATTTCTCCTCAACATGGTCAAAATATCATGGTCTTAAGCCTCCAGGAAATAAAAAGAAGTAAAAAAAGAAGGTAATGGTGAAAATTCTCGACAAACATGTTTGAGGATGAGAGAATTCTGGAACCGTAACTTCCTTGGAGCATATCTCCATACAAGAAGTGAAGCAAAATATGAAATGTTTTTCAAATGTTTCTCCTTAATATTGTCCATGTTCCAACATCTGAAACATCCTAGAAAGAAAGTTATAGCAAAAATGACACAATGTCTTATTTAAAGCAGCAAAACCCTAGGATCATGAGCTTGTATACCAAATGTTATAAACATGATCCTAAGGCTAGGTCTCTTTAGTATATATATAGTAGAAAAATGGCACAATTATAATAAAATGAGACCATGAGAATTTGTAGCCTACATAACAATATAAAAACACAAATGTAATCACTCAATGTATAGGGCTTAATAAAGGGTTTTAGGGTTAACATGGGGATTATAGGTCTTAACAAAAAGTGAGGAATTTTTGGGAGAATTGCTATTGGTTCCACGTACCATATTTTAGTTGCTTATCATTCCACTAGATCAATACTTCCTTGATAGTATTTTGATGCAACGGGTGCTCTCTCATATATAATATTACTTCTATCTAGAGCTAAATGGAACATTCTTCATCCATTTCTTGGTTGGTCAATATGCACTTTCTAATTTGATCCCACAACATTCTCCAAAAAAGACTCTTTAGACTTCATCGACACACCTACTAAGAAGCCAAAATAGGTCTAGGCATAATGCTTATTCACATGATGAAAACAAAAGGAGAAAAACAACAAGAAAGAAAAACAAAAGAAACAAAATGAAAGGAAAGCCAACACACAAAAAGGAAACACAACTAGGAGATGAGAAAAAGAAGTTAAACCAAAGCATAATGCAAGATACAAGTAAGAAAATACAAGATGGATTAATGAGAATAACAAGGGATGGGTGCAAGATAAGGAAAACTAATATGTAGCTAATCCTACTCCTAACCTAACAACTAGAAGGTCGGGGTCACATATAATGGAATTTCCAATGTAGACATCGTAACCGTTCCCAACTTGCAATCACAAAGATATGATCGATTCAAAAAAAATCTAAAGCAATGTGCAAGAGAAAAGATGAGAGCTTGAATAATTTTCACAACAAAAGAAAGGTCTTTCCTATGGGAAGAAAGGTGTCTCACAACCACTACTTTCATCCAATTCACATTCTTACCTTTTTTATGAATACCATCTTTCAACAAGCCTCAGAAGCTTCTCACGGGTGTGTCTCCATCTACACTGAACTCCTTAGCAAGTGCGAGGGGAGATCAAAACTATTTATTTGCAACTGAGATTTCTAGGCAAGACTATTCCAACCATTCAATGATCGCATCGTAAAATTCATGATGATCCTCTTGAAAACCCTCAAATCTTTGAAAAGATGAATTTTCAATTAGAGGTATGATATTATGATGATAATATTGTGAGGGAAGATATATCTGATCATATTCAGCAGTCATGTCGAGACAGTGAGGACCTGACATAACCATCAGTGGAGGCTGAAGTGCCTCAATTGATCGAAAACAATCTGAATAGTGAGATGTTGAATGACAAAGATTGAAGGATGTAAAACAACTGCCATTAGATATATTGGTGGGAAAAAGATTAAATGAATGACAGTCATCAAAGACAAAATAATTATTAGATGAGATGATTAAAGCATCATATTCCTAGTTTGTAATAAATGAATATAAATCAATTTGAACAATTCTGTGAATGCTATGAACAATTGAACCAAGTTCCTCTCAAGCCAAATGTGACAAACCATTTTCCTGTAACTAGTGAAAAACTGTGCAAGCATCGTAATCATCAAAAGAATTTAAAAG
>APFE031378521.1:23369-62703 GCA_000404065.3 Pinus taeda
TTTTTTGAAATTTTAATGTTTTTTCGAGTCATAACAAAATCTTTTAAAATGTTGAAATTTATCCAAAAAAAAGTGTTATTCGAGCATCAACAGTTTGTTTTCTGGGTGTTTTTTGCACAATTTTTGTACATAAAAATTTGGTTTTACTGACATTTTTCTAAAATGTTGGAAATTGACCCTAAAACAAAATCCATCATTCCATTATTAGCGCTTTTCATTTTCAGGTTGTTTTTTGCACAATTTTTGCACAAAAGAATTATTCTCACCGCTATATTTAAAAAAGTTCAAAATTGATCCTAGAAAAAAACATCATTCTAGTATACACACTTTTTGTTTTTAGCATTGTTTTTCATGTTTTTTCGGGGTTTTTTGGGTAGAGTTCTCGTTTTGAGTTTATAGTTCCCGTTTTAAAGTTTACATTATTTAGGTCTAGTTGAGGTTTAATATTACTAGGGATTGTATTGTGAATACTGTTGAACCTAGTACAATAATCCTGAACTGATTCATTAGGAGCTCTTCTAATGTTATCATATTCAGACAGTATTTGTAGAGGGTTTCTCTTTCTTTCCCATCTATCAATAAACAATATATGAAAAGCAGCTAAATCTGCAATATGATTAGCAGGTAAACCTTTGAACCATTTCTTAACATCTTCTGTCAATGTTTGGGAAAATAACCTCATTTGGACATCATCTTGATCAATCTCATGCAATTAAAAATAGTTAGTCATTTTGTTCACATGTTGTTGGGCAGTATACTGACTAGTAGCATTAAATAAAAATATTTTTCTTTGGTCATCTTGGGGCATGGGATGTAATTGGGCTACTAAAACCAAAGGTGCATATCTGTTTGCCATGGATGAGGTTTTGGTTTGGCTGTGGGGCAAAGTAGTTTTGCTAGAAGAAGGACATGACATGGTTGTAGATGAACTAGATGAACTTGAGATGTTTAGTTGGAGAGGAAGCTGAGGTATCAATGGTTTATGGGAATGAACTATGGTAGATATTATAGTTGAG
This sequence comes from Pinus taeda, assembly GCA_000404065.3. Classification (NCBI taxonomy): domain Eukaryota; kingdom Viridiplantae; phylum Streptophyta; class Pinopsida; order Pinales; family Pinaceae; genus Pinus; species Pinus taeda. Next base: position 24,386 of record APFE031378521.1, read on the forward strand.
GTGGTGGTAAATGAAGTTGTATTTACAATTTTTGAAGATTTTGTAGAAAGTTTAGGGGCAACAGAGGTGAGAATAGCTAATTCAACTAATTCTTGAATATAGACATCATCCATATGGCTTATCAAGGTTGAGGTTAATGCTTCTAGTTTATCAAAAGTACTCAAAACAATTTGATCGAAATCTGGATGTATAGGCACCTTTTATGACTCAATGAATTGAATGAAATTAGGGTCTATTAGAGTTTCATGAATTGGATTTATTTATTTGGTTCTAAAAAATGAAACCTTGAATGACAAATCAAACTGAATATCCTCTAAACTTGATATTTCCTTGGGGAGTGAAATTTCTTTAACTAACCGACTACTACTTGCTTGAGTTTCAAGCTTTTTTTGTTTTCTTAAAATTCTGCTAGGGTCATCAACTATTGTAGTAGGGTTTGGATCTAGATTTTCCTTGGTATAGTGAGCCTTTTTGGGAGCCAGAATTTTAAATTTTTAATTGGTTTTATGAAACTTTTTAACAACTCAAAAAATGAACTTAAGGGCAAAATATGAATTTTAAGGTTTCCTTAAAGTTTTATTACACTGAGGATTGATCCCTAGTATGGTCACCAATATGTTATCACTCCAAAATTTCTCTTGAGTTGTTAAGAAAGAAATGATAGAGGTAACTACAAACCTACTTTGGAGATTAGGATATAGCCTTCCTAATGCTCAGAGAGGGCTCTCTCTTTATGATTTAACTTTGTTTAGTTAATTAATTTTAGGCTAGTTATGGTTGTACTTTGGTTTTGGTTTTGATTTGGTGGTGGGGTCACTTGCTTAGAATGACATAGGGATGTCTTTTACCATTGGGCTATGGGGTAAAAGGTCAAGCAAACGGGACTAGATTAAGTTCTAAAATAGTGTCTACAGGGCAAGGTAGCCGAGTTATTTTAGATTTGAAGGCTGGAAGGTGAAGTGGTTTTCAATTGGATATAAGGAGCAATTAAGGTTTACTTATACCGGATAATGAAGAAGTTGAAAGAGGTCAACCAGGATGGGAGAGCAATCAAGGATTCTTGACCCAGATATTAGAAGAAAACATAGAAATGATTAACTGTTTAAGGCTGAGTGTACTTATACAAATTCTGAAACAAATTTCCAATTAAATCATTTAGTTTAGAAAACATGTAAGTTTGTGAGAAACATAAGAAAATAACAAATTTGACAAAGAAGATACTTCACTATAATATCTCAACACATGAATCCTTTAATGAAATCTCTTTATTACGCAATCCAATGTGTTGACTTGAAAAAATTGGTACAATTACCCTCAGGTTTCTAATCAATACAACTCTACAAATGTATAACAATCCACACTCAATACTTTGAATTATGAAATATTTATTCAAAAATAGTTTACAAAATATCCCAAACTATCTTGGGAATTAATCTAGGAGAAAGAAATATCCTCATGCAAGAAGACAGAGATAGATGTTTAACTGATGTATGTTGTCCCTGTTTATTTGGTTGTTTTGTCTTTATGCTCTGATATTTTGCTATTTATTTTTTGCCTTGTTGTTTTACTTCACACTAACTATTCACTTGATTTTTTCCCTTTCGCAATGGACACACTTTCACCTGATACGTTTTTACCTGACTGGTCTGTCATTCTCCTTTCACTGTGTTGCTTTGACTTTCACTATGCATTTTTACATTTTGACTGTGCATTTTACAGCAAGTCATTTAATTTCTCTGATGTGTCTGCATCTGGTAATTGAATGTTTACCATCTTCCTGTAGATTTCATCTTCTTCAATGTATCTGTCAAATGTTGCTTTGTTCACGTGAAGGTGTTTTACCTCATGTTTGAGGTAAAATAGGTTCTCAAATTTCTAATATTGTTAAAATTGGCAACCAGGGAAAAACTTCATGTGGGTAATCTTATTCATGGCTGATAATATTTTTATTAGATTCCTCTCATCGATAGGTGTAAGATTGAAATAAAGATCATCTAATTCCGATAAGTATTCATGGAGATATGAATTTATTTTGATTATGGAATTATTATCAAGCCGACCTACAATTCATGTAGGCTCAGAAGTCCAACAGTCGCATCTATTCAAACACCAACGTTGTGTATAAATATAAGAGGAATTTTCCTCATTTGCACTCACTCTTCTCATCACATATCTCTCTCTCTCTACTGTGCAGAAATGAGTCTCTTCTCTACTGCGCAGAAATGGGTCTCTCTCTCACACATGTGAAGTCGAAAGCTGTTGAACCTGAAGCTACAACTGCAGAAGTAAATATTGACCTGCGTGGCCTAGAATATCTCCTCTTTGGAACTGCGTTGTAGGTTTTTCTGAACCTCCTCTGAAAGCCGCAACTTTTGGTGGTGGAATGAAGTCAATCTGACGAACGGTTTGCAAGATATCGACTACCCTAGTTTGAAGCCGGAAACTACTGAAATTGAAGCTACAACTGTAGAAGTAAAGATTGACCTATGTGGCCTAGAAGATCTCCTCATCTGAACTACACTATAGATTCATCTAAACCTCCTCTGGAAGCCTCAACTTTTGGTGGTGGAATGAAGTCAATCCGATGGTTGGTTTGTGAGATATCGTCTGCCCTAGTTTGATAATGAAGCCGCTAATGCTGATGTTGCTGATCTAGGGTTTGCTACTGCTGATATGCATCAGATTTATTGTACTATTTCTCTCTGCTAAATTATTGAAGATAAAAGAAGATTTAATCAAAGTGTTTCCCCGCACATTGTAGGATTTGTCCCTGGCTAGCCACCACATCTTGTGTCTCTTGTCTTGGCTTGTTTTTTGTCGATCGTTTAATGTTCTATTTGCACTTTACTTTATGTATATGTGATTGCTAATTTTTCAAATATAATAAGAAAAAGAAGTAAACCGTTATAAGCATAGAACATACATAACTTAACATGGTATCAGAGCTGAGGTGAAGACAAAGCTCGAGCAAGAGCAAGAGAAATCACTGAAGAGAAGATTGGCAAGGCTATCATAAAAGAACTATGGGGTACTCAACACTCTTTACTGCCGAAGACAAGCTCTGTGAGAAAGCTGACTATCACGGATGGAAGATGTCTATCGATCTAACCTTGGAGGATCAAGGAGTGTTGGGTCACGTGAGAGGCAATATTGTTGAGCCTCCATCAAATGCATCCACTGTTGCATGGAACAAATGGAAAACTGAAGCAGTCAAAATAGAAGATCATCTAGGACTCTATCGATAAGCACTTGGTGTCCTACATCTCTGATCTAGACACCTCCAAGGAAATCTACAATACACTGGTGAGTTTATTTAAAGTTAATGATGCAAATCAAGTGTTTTTTCTTAGAAATAAGTTGAGGGAAATCAAGAAGGGTAAAGATGAGAGTATGCAAGCATACTTCTTAAGAATCACCAAGATCAAGAAATATCTCCTATCTATTGGGGAGACTATTACTGACAAAGAAATGGCACTCACAACTCTTGGAGGATTACCATCCAAATGGTACGTGTTCAGAACTACTCTTCTGAACTATAATGTAATTCCTAGTTTCGAGGAATTAATGGCTAGATGCATTCAAGAAGAAACAAGGGTAGAAGAGCAGGAAATGCCCTTGTCTAAAGGTCCTCCTCCTACCTTTTATTCTCATGCTAAGAAAAGAAATAAGTCTTGGTCTAAATCGAAAAGAAAGGCTGGATCTAAGGGTGGAAGAAAAGGATGATGTTTCATTTGCAATAAAGCAAGTCACTATGCAAGGAAATTCCCTGATAGAAAGGACTCCCACCATGATGATGATCAAAATCCCTCTCATGGTAATCGAAGGGATGGAAAATTCAATAGCAAAGGTAAGAGGAGAGCTAGGAATCGAGGAAGAGGACAACCATTCAAGAAGGCTAGAAATTCTATGATGTACTAAATGCACCTGACCTCAAAAAGAACCTAGTGTCCATCTCAGCAATGGAAGACAAAGGCTACAAGGTAACCTTCAACAATGGAAAGGTATGTATAGGGAAAAATAATGTTAAAGATGCCTTTACTCTTGGGTTTAGTATTGATTCATTATATCAGGTCGATGGAAGTCCGCTAGGTGTCATGTCTTGTGAAACAACTCTTCAGTCCGAACTTTGGCATCAAAGGTTTTCCCACCTTCATTACAAAGCTCTACCCGATGTAAGACAGATGGTAACAAGGATGCCCGAATTCCAGTAGAGAAAGAAGGTGTATGACCAGGATGTGCCGAAGGAAAGCTCAAAAGGGGACCATTCCCCTCAAGCCAAAGTAAGACCTTTGATATATTACAGTTGGTTCACTCAGGCATATCTGAGGCCGGCATTAAGAGGGAGACCACTACACCATATACTCCTGAGTAGAATGGTGTGGCGAAAAGGAAGAACCGTATGATTGTGGAAACTATCTCTATGGGTAGATGATGTAACAATGTCTGATGTGGAGGAACCCATGGATCTTATTTATCCACCTGAGCCTTCCTCTTCTAGGAAGAGGCCTTCATGGCTTAGAGGGCTACTTGATGATGCTGAAGGACATGCTGCACTCCGACGAACCTTTCATGAAAGTAAGAAACCTAACAGGTATCAGGGATACCTAACCATCATGAGCACGATCATACAAAATGAGCCTTCATCATTCTCAGGTGTCGTCAAGCATTAAGTATGGAAGGATGCTATGACCATAGAGTATGACTCTATTATGGAGAATGATGTCTGGGAAGTAGTTCCTAGACCTCAGAGAAGATGGTTGTTACCTCCAAATGGCTTTACAAGATAAAGCATGCAGCATATGGAAGTACGGAAAAGTAGAAGGATCGTTTTGTTGCTCGTGGTTTCTCCCAGAAGGAAGGTATAGACTATGATGTGATATTTGCACCTGTTGCCAGATATACGACCATTTGCTCGATCATAGCCCTTACCACTTCACAAGGATGGAACCTGCATCAAATGGATATCAAGATAAGTTCTTGCACGGTTTGATGAAAGAAGAGGTCTATGTGGAGCAACCCGAAGGATTTGAGATTTATGATCGAAAGTCTCATGTATGTAGGGTGAATAAGGCTCTCTATGGGCTGAAGCAAGCACCCCAAGCATGGTATGAGAGGATCGATAGCTACTTGATGAAGTTGGGATTCACTAGGAGTGAAGCCGATCCTAACCTTTACTTTAAGGTTGAAGATGATAAACATCTCATATAGGTGTTATATGTGGATGACCTCTTTATAACAGGTGCACATCCTCTCATTCAAAAATATAAGAGGGAGTTGGCTTCTGAATTTGAAATGAAGGACCTAGGACTAATGCACTATTTCCTAGGACTTGAAGTGCAGCAGAAGCCAAGGAAAATTTTCCTATCTCAAGGAAAATATGTGGTGAAGATTCTGAAAATATTTGATATGGTGGAATGCAAGCCTGTGACTACCTAGAGGATCTTAACTTTTAGAAGTTATATGGTAGTGATGTCGGACCAGAATTGGGAAATGCCTCTGAGTTTCATAAACTCATTCGCATTGATGTTCTTAGTGAACCTCCATCTGAACATATGTTTTGCAATTAGCATTGTGATCTCATATTTGGTTGAGCCTCACTGGATTGATGCCAAGAATCTTCTGAGATATCTTCGTGGTACAATGGGTTAAGATACACTGCCGGAGATGTGAGACTACTTGGATATACTGGTGTTGTTTGGGCAGGCAGTGTGGTGGACTGTAAGAGCACTTTCGAGTGTTGTTTCACCTTGGGATCTTCTTTGATATCCTGGATGAGCAGGAAGCAGAAGTCGGTGGCTTTGAGCATCACTAAAGCAGAAGATATTGTTGCTAGCATGACATCGTGTGAGGCAGTCTAGTTCGAAAGCTCTTCAATGAGTTGTTTGGGTTTACATTGGATACCATTGTGATTCTCTATAACAACCAGAGGTTGGATTCAATTAATGAGGAATCCTGCATATGTCAATTTCTCCAGCAGATAGACATCATCTAGCATATGGTAAGTCGATGAGCTAGGAGGCTCCATCGCATTAAGATGATGTACAGGTCGATACACCTTATCAAAGCCTTCAGGAAAGATCTAATCTGTTATTTTCCCAAATGACTTGGAGTCGTCAAGAAACCCTTGTACAAGGGTCCTGCATGTTGTATACATTGAGCTCTGGGAGCTCTGAGGGCTTGCAATTCTTACTGGGACAACATACGACCATAGGGTGACCCACCCTCCCCTAGTGGTGTGCACTGGAACAAGATGATTTGATCTCTTGTGGGACAAGATGATTCACTCTCTTGTGGAAAAAGATGATTCGCTCTCCTGTGTAGCAGGATGATTAGTTCTCCTGTGAGGCCCGGATTGATGTGTTCTCCATGGCGATTGTAGCAAGATTGATGTGTTCTCCTATGAGTCCTGGATTAATGTGTTTGCCATGGTGGCCTGGATTGATGTGTTCTCCATGGTGATTGTAGCAGGATTGATGTGTTCTCCTATGAGGACAGGATTGATTAGTTCTCCTGTCGAGGCATCCTACCCATGAAGTCTCAGACTCATGGGAAGTACCTCTCATCTAATCAATGAGCATGGAAATGAAGTTAGGGACCATAGTAGTACCAATGGATGCATCGTTGTATCTACCATACTCCCTACGCTAGGATGACTCCATTGATCTGGGATCAATGATACTGGTCTGGGACTAGTGGTAGGAGTTGTACCATACTATGACGCTGACTTCAGGTCGGTTGAGACTGGTCTAGGACCAGTGGTACATACTTCGAGACTGACTTCGTGTTAGTGCAGTACTGGTCTGGGACAAGTGAGAGTTGTACATACTATGACGCTGACTTCGTGTCAGTTGAGACTAGTTTGGGACCAGTGGTACACTCTCTGAGACTGCAATACTGGTCTGGGACCAGTGGTAGGAGTGGTACTTACTATGAAGGTGACTTCGGGTCGGCTGAGACTGGTCTGGGACCAGTGGTACGCACTCTACAACTGACTTTGAGCTAGTGGAGGATGATACTGATCTAGGACTAGTGGAGTTGTACACACTATGACGCTGACTTCGGGTTGGTTGAGACTGGTCTGGGACTAGTGGTACATACTCTGAGACTGACTTTGAGTCAGTATGATACATCCTCGATCATTTCTTCTTCTTCATAATTCGGACAAAAGCAAAGCAGGACATAGCAAAACAGTACCGATCAGTACAGGGTAGAACAAGACAAAGAAGAACAAGCAGAATAGAGTAGAGCAGGGCAAGGGTCAGGCTGTATAGGGCAGTGCATTTGATGGATGAATAGTAACGACCGATAGACAGATTGTAGATGAAGTTCTCCCTAGTTGAGAGAGAGTGTTAAAATTGGAAACCAGGGAAAAAATTCATGTGGGTCATCTTATTCATGGCTGATAATATTTTTATTAGATTCCTCTCGTCGAGAGGTCTAGGATTGATATAAATATCATTAGATTTCGATAATTATTCATGGAGATATGAATTTATTTTGATTATGGAATTATTATCAACGCAACCTACAACTCATGTAGGTTCAGAAGCCCAACAGTCGCATCTATTCAGACACCAACGTTGTGTATAAATATAAGAGGAATTTTCCTCATTTGCACTCACTCTTCTCATCACATATCTCTCTCTCTCTACTGCGCAGAAATGAGTCTCTTCTCTACTGCACAGAAATGGGTCTCCCTCTCACACATGTGAAGTCGGAAGTTGTTGAACCTGAAGCTGCAACTGCAGAAGTAAAGATTGACCTATGTGGCCTAGAAGATCTCCTCTTTGGAATTGCGTTGTAGGTTCATCTGAACCTCCTCTGAAAGCCGCAACTTTTGGTGGTTGAATGAAGTCAATTTGACGAATGGTTTGCAAGATATCGACTGCCCTAGTTTGAAGCCGGAAACTGCTGAAACTGAAGCTGCAAATGCAGAAGTAAAGATTGACCTGTGTGGCCTAGAAGATCTCTTCATATGAACTATGTTGTAGGTTCATCTGAACCTCCTCTGGGAGCCGCAACTTTTGGTGGTGGAATGAAGTCAATCCGACGGTCGGTTTGTGAGATATCGTCTGCCCTAGTTTGATAATGAAGCTGCTAATGCTAATGTTGTTGATCTAGGGTTTGCTACTGCTGATATGAATAAGATTTATTGTACTATTTCTCTCTGGTAAATTATTGAAGATAAAAGAAGATTTGATCAAAGGTTTTCCCCACACATTATGGGGTTTGTCCCTGGCTAGTTGCCACATCTTGTGTCTCTTGTCTTGGCTTGTTTTCTGTCGATCGTTTAATTTTCTATCTGCACTTTACTTTATGTACATGTGATTGCTAATCTGTGGAATATAATAAGAAAAAGAAGTAAACTGTTATAATCATAGAACATACCATAACTTAATAGATATAGAACCTTTCCAGTAGGCATCCCCTTCATACAAGAAGTATTTACCTGATCTCTGGCCACCTCTCTGATTCTTCTTTTGTAGTCTTCCTATGGCATTAATTTATCATTTATCACGAAGGGATTAGGAAAACCTTTTTGCCTTAGAGCATCAAACATAACCATGAACCTGTCTATAGCCAGCTGCATGGTTTGGCATTTGTCTTCCAGGTTCATTTGTCAAATTCCTCTTGGTGAGCATCTTTTTTACTTCTAGTATAGTACCAGTGCTGTCAAATATATCTAGCTCCTACAATTCATATTTGTTCTTAGAGTTCAGGAAATGGATGATTCTAGTGGCATTTTCTAGCATGTCTCCAAGTTCAGCCTTAACTCTCTGAATGGCTTCTGTAGCTTCTTTGACTAAATCATTTTGTTCAAAGATAACTTGAATGGATGGCCAAATATTATATTGGCCCATAATTGTTCCTTAGCTTGGCCAAGTGGCTCCTTTAATGTTAGCTCTTTCTCTAAGCTCTTCATCCTTTCATTCATCCTGGTTGACTTCGATACTTCTTCTTTGCACGTAATCTATGCAATCTTATTATCATTTTCTAGACTTGTTATTTTTTCCTTAATATTGTTTATTTATGTGGTCTAAATGGACATGTCTTCCATCGCCTTGACCAATTTACTTGTCTCATCACCTAGCTAAGTTGTTATTAGTGTCAAACCTATTGCTAATGTAGATGCTCTAGCAACTAGTAGTGATGTAGCCAGTCGAGCTCTGGGATCTAATGAATCTTCCAAGGTGGATGTTACTAGTGTAGTGACTGTTCGAATGACAGTGGCAGTGTGAGTCTCAAGGCTGGCTTGTTTCAGTTGTATCAAGTTGTCCATCTCCTTCCCCATCTCTTTTAATTGGTCATTTAGTTGGAGAACAAGGTCCATCATTTCCTCCTGATGTGTTTAGCGTTCTAAGACCTCTTTTGTTTATGCATGCTCTAAATGAGGCAATTTGAGTTTTTTTCTGAGAGCATCATTGTCCTCATTCTTTTTCTTTATCAACTTCTCAGTGGCCTCGACATCATTGGGATCATGTCCTAGCTCAATCACCAAGTCTACCAGTGACATGATTCTCTTCTCCTTGGCCTGCGAGGAGGCCTTTTCCATCTTGTACTATGCAGTGATATTGTCTAATGAACTTTGCAGTTTGTGTACAGTCGTAGCTTTACTAGTCAAAGTGGAATAGATCATCTCACTTGCCTGCTTGTGAAACTCAATTTGGTCAATGGGATGAACATCCTAGCCAAAACCTCAAAATCTATTTTCCTATAGTCTGTTGATGATTTTGGTTGTTGGATTGTAGGTTGCATGAATGTCATTTGCATTTTAATGTCAAATACTGACACTAATTTGTTTTGATTTGCAGCTGTCTGCTTGAAATGTTGGGCATAAGTCTCAGCCTTCAATTTCTCATTTCTCAACTTAATTTCCTTGTACCTATCTTTGATTTCTTTCTCTCTATTTATAGGCCTGGTGAATGAAGAGACCTCCATGTTGAGTTGTCTCTCAATAAGTTGAGTGTTTGATGTTGAGAGCTAGTGTCTTTCTCCTGAAGTTGATGGGCGTTTGCTTCTTCCCATCATTGCATCAGTGCCAGTGATTTATACTGAGTCAATGGTGTCTTCCTATTTAGTTACAGGATTAGGCTTGGTCCTTTTCTTGTAATTGATTTCAAACTGTTCATCTGTGGTTTCCATGGATGAACTAGAACCTTCTTCCCTTGTTCTCCTTGTATTTTTTTCTTCATTTGCTGGAGTCTGTAAAAGTGGAGGAATGTTCATTTGTTCTCCTAGTTTTGGAACCTGCAGGAAGGAACTTGTATCAATCTGTTTTTCTACATCAATTATTGTATTCTCTACATCAACTACAGTATTGTCCATGTCTATCAAGGTGTTTTCCAACCATTCTGATTGGTTGGAAAATATTTCAATATCTCACCTTGGATGATGTATGAAAGGACCCAATTTGACCTTGAGCCTTAACTTATTTATGACTCCATGAGGGTCATATTGCAACATAAAACTGTTCTTGAATTTCATCTCCTATAGAATCTTATTAGCCTTTTGGTCCAGCTTCCCTGTTATTACAAATAAAGGGGCTTAATTGGTTCTTCATCTTAGATTGGGTCTTCTTCTTGGCTACGAGGAAATTGACCTCATTGGATTTTATAATCTACGTAAAGTGCTCTAGTGCAAATAACCTCATGGGGAAGTATTTGGGTAGTTTATAAGGGGATAGTTGGCATCCATATATCCTAATCTCTGTGTGGTCCTCGTATAGATACCAATCCCCCAATTTACTGTTCTTTGCCAACTGTAAAACTATTTTAATTTCCTAATTGATCCTGGCCCGATGGCTACCGGTGAGCATGTTTAACATGATGAACAAACGAATGAATGAAGTTTTTGTGAGTAAATACAATGGAGTACTTTTGGATCAAGGGTGTCCAATAGATGACTAATATTGGAGTGCCTTTGGCGTCTAACTTTTTAATGTTGACAAGGAATTTGTCTGATTGGTAGTAAAAGAACTTATGAAATAAAACTGAAGTATACTTGAAAACTCTCTCATTTGGTAGTCTAATGAATTGTTCATGCATCCTATCTGCTATGAACCAAGCATAGTTGTAAATTATAGCAGGAGGCTTGCCTAGGAAAAATATGGAGAGGAAAGCAAGAACAACCTCATCCACATATTTATCTCTAGTGTATCCTAAAATGTAGGAGAATGGTTATGATTTGTTTGCCTCTCTCAGAAAAAATGGTGGCAGCATATGGAGGACTATTTCTTGGAGTATGCCCTTCTTCTATGGTCAAAGTTTAGAAAATTTGTGCTATCCTAGAAAGGTCTAGATTGGTATAGAGGTCAAGCAAGCCTTCAATAGAAAGCGAGGTATCATTTGGGCTTGGTTGGACTTGTAGCATATGATTAATGGATTCTGTAGTGATGGAACTTGTTGGTCAGGGGTGATAATGGCTCTTTGATAGGGAATGTAGCACGCTTGGTAGAAGTGAATGATTTCTAGGAATGGGTGTACTTCTAGGAACAAATACTTGGGAAAATTAGACTCCCAAAGGTGAATTTCATCATTCTCGTTCAAAACATTGTCTTTACTCTAGCAATAGAGCTTTAGTAGGTTGGCAGGGAAAGCAGTGTCGTTAATTTGGAAGTCTTCGTCTGTTATTGCAAGGTGGTTGATATTTAGGTGAGGGGTTTGCAGATGTGTTACATGCAAAGAGGTTTGGGAAACCATAATTGGGATTACTGACTTGAATTTAGTCTTTCAGTGGTTTCAGGAGTGAGTTTTAGAAGCTCTAGAATAGTGGGAGGGTAATGACAGTTTGTAAAAGGGTTGGGTTGTAAAATAAGTTTCTCTTCAATTTCTGGAAGGTTTCCTAATTAATTAAATTAATTAACCACTTAATTACAATTGTGCGTTTTCTAATTCAAGGGTCGTTATGGTTTTTTTCCAAGAACACCTAGAAATTGGCAAATTTGGCATGCAAAGGGGTTATGTGGTAACTGTAGAAGGTATTGAGGCTTCAACTTCCAATTGACTGCTTCAATTGGGTATCTGCAGTGCCTTCAGGTGGCAAAAGGTGGTCAATTTGGTCGCACAGAGGTTCAGGGTGTCGTAAATGGCTTAGCAGAGGTTTACAGTGAAAATGCAAGAAAAGAGTGAATTGGGGTTTTTCGGCCTTTTAAACCGATAACGATGACATTTTGGCACAAAAATTCTTAAATGAATAGTGGGCAATGTTCGGTTTGGGTGGGGAGGTAGTTTTGTGTGCCATTGCACCACTTTTTGATGGTAGGCGATATTTTTCGCAGGCACCCGATGTAACATGGTGCCACCACATAGCCAAAGAGTGCTCGGCCAGAACTACAAATCTCGCATGCTCTCGGTCAATTAACGGTTGGACAATGAATCCGCATGATATGGCTGTACACCATCAGATTTGGGGGCATGAGATCAGAAGGATATTGCACAGTTAAGTTGCATGGATGGAATTGGGAAAGTGATTTGGTGGGGCCGAGGATTTAATTACAGATAATTGTAATTAATTAACCAATAATGTCGGTATTTTTAATATAAAGAAATGGTTAATTAAAGTGGGACCATGGGTTATATGGCGGGGTTTTCTTTAACTACACCAGGGGTTGGTAGGTTAAAAGGTTTTATCGGTAAATATAAAGTGTGGGCATTAATTATATAATGGGGCATGGGATAGTAAATAAAAACTTAGGATAAGGGGTTTTGTGGGTTTTTGAGGGGGGGAAAGGGAAATTAACAAGGTGTAAAGTGATATTTGTAGTGGGGAATTGGTTTCACACTAGGGAAAGGGGTTTTTGGAAGGGAGGATGATTTTTGAAGGGTAATTTCTAAGGAAATATGTGAAACCAAGCTGTGAAAGGTCAAAATGAAAGGGGGGGGGGGGATTTATAATTAACGAAGGAATAATGGGGAAAATTAGCAAATAAGTATGTACGGGTGTAGTGAAATGAGGCAAAGTTAGTAAACAAACTTGGTAAATATCATTTCTTTTTCACAATTCCTCATGCACATGAAACATAAGATTAAACATGATAAATGTGCTTTTGACTTAGCAACGTTGTGCATTTGCAAAACTTCTTCTACCTACCCCTTATTTACCCTAACATTTTTTCATCATTTCAATGGGTGCATTTGAGCTTGCTAACTCTTGATATCCTTTTCTTTTCATAAGCAAACTATCTAATTCTAACCTTATAACTTTCAATGGCTCAGATTAAACTGATGAGCTCATTTTTATTCTTTACCTAACTAATGATCTGCCAAGGTTAAACAGTTTGGCTAAGCCTTTATATACTATCTATCAACATGAAATCTAAAGCATGAATGAGTCAAGATTGCTATTTGATTATCATGGATTCTGGAATTTTTGACAAGTTGCGCATAACCTTATTTTGCATAGTAAAGTAAATACCAATGGCATTTGAATTTGCACACTAATGAGATGAGAATTTGGGGGTTGCCCAAAATCCCAATTTCTTTTAAAAAAACAAGATCCTGGAGCCTGTTTCCTTCGTGATTTCTTCACTGGTAGAGCATTCATCTCTCCATCATCATCAGAATCTTCCTTTGCACTGCATGCTGTCTTTAACAAACATTTACATATAACAGATGCATGATATTTGGATAAACAAGCTTGAACACAAGATTTAACTTAATTATACCATACACACAGGCGTAGGCGTACACAATACTAGAACACGTTTCATATATATATACAGAACAAATTACATTCCAGGCTAAGGCATTTCAGCCTTAAAACCCAGCTCACAATCGACTACATCTTGCTCACTCACTATTTTACTCACAAATAAGATATATCACACACCTTATCACATTTCCTTTATATAAGAATTTTAGGAAGAATTTTAGGAATGATCAATCCTATCCTCTTCGGATTTTCTCCACAAAAGCTTCATGCATGCATGCTTTAAATCTGCTTTATCCTTTTTAAATCTATTTTTCTGCTTTAAATCAAGCTTTTCTTTTGTTCTGATCCTCTGGTCCACGCTTGCTTGCTTTGTTTCTAGGTGCTCCTGCATCAGACTCCCGAGGCACAAAAATTTATGACCTCCTGGTCATATGCTTCTCCTGGTCTTTAGCAATTTTATCCACTGCATTCCTTCACTAGAACCAACCTCTACAGTAACAGCCTCCTCTGTTACACGATACCTCACCAAGCCCTCCCGCACTCGGTCTTTTGGCATCCTTCTCTAGGTTGTTGCAAATCTTCTCACCTTCTGTTGCCATCTGCACAATAGCAAGACCATAAACTCTCCATCTTTAACACAACTGTACCTCTTTCCGCAGAATCTTACTGCTCTTATACCACCTGATGGGATAAGATTTTGGGGTTTAACCAAAATTCCAATTTCTTTAAAAAAAACAAGATCCTGGAGCCTGTTTCCTTCGTGATTTCTTCACTGGTAGAGCATTCATCTCTCCATCATCATCAGAATCTTCCTTTGCACTGCATGCTGTCTTTAACAAACATTTACATATAACAGATGCATGATATTTGGATCAACAAGCTTGAACACAAGATTTAACTTAATTATACCATACACACAGGCGTAGGCGTACACAATACTAGAACACATTTCATATATATATACAGAACAAATTACATTCCAGGCTAAGGCATTTCAGCCTTAAAACCCAGCTCACAATTGACTACATCTTGCTCACTCACTATTTTACTCACAAATAAGATATATCACACACCCTATCACATTGCCTTTATATAAGAATTTTAGGAAGAATTTTAGGAATGATCAATCCTATCCTCTCCGGATTTTCTCCACAAAAGCTTCATGCATACATGCTTTAAATCTGCTTTATCCTTTTTAAATCTATTTTTCTGCTTTAAATCAAGCTTTTCTTTTGTTCTGATCCTCTGGTCCACGCTTGCTTGCTTTGTTTCTGGGTGCTCCTGCATTTATATTTTTATTCCTTTTTCGGGTTCATATTTTTCAGCTTTTTCTTTATTTTTGTTCTTTGATTGTTTTTTTAGGCCACACCTTCTTTACATATTTTAATTTTTTAACATCGAAAACATTTTGCAGAAAACAAAAGTATGTACAATATTATAAGACTATGAATCCTATTATTATAGGACCCTAACATGATCCATCAATGTCCTTGGGGATATGATTGTGTTTCTATGTCTAATTTTACTTTATCTTGTTGGTAGGATAGATAGGCTGAAGCATAGTAATATAATAGTAATATAATAATAGACAGGTGTGTAGATCTGAATCGGAAAGTTAAATTTTTATTCAGACCTCTATCAAGCTGCAAATGGCCAAGTAGCAGTAAAAATGTTGATTTTGCTGATATGTCTAGGAATTACTACAGACATAAAAACCTGTTGGCAAATTTGGTCAAATTTTGGAACAAAGCTACAATATACTGCAGCTGGACTGGTTTCGAGTCTGGAAAACCAACAAACGTTGATGTAAATTTTTGCGCTATCAGCTGGACTGGTTTCGAGTCTAGATAATCAACAAACATTGATGTAAATTTTTGTGCTATCATAATATAAGTTTACTACTCTTAGTTACAAAAAAACTATGGTGATTCACTCTCACTTTATCATATTCATAATATGTAAATAAGCTTTGTTATAATATCAAAACTAATACCATAATTTGTTAATACCACATACCCAAAATACTATAGCTTATATTTATATAATACATAACAAATATTATTAATAATTTAAAATATTTTGTAAAATTATTGACAACTAAATTAAAATATTTCTTAATTATTATTAAATAACCATTTTAAATTATTGTAAATATTTATTTAATAAAATTATAAAAATTAAAAAATTAATAAATTATAAAAAACATAACGCTTAGTTTATAAATAAATATTAAAAAAAAATTATTATCATCATCACATTATTTATGTATTACAACATAAATAAAATAAAAATCATAATCATCTATCCATAATTTCTCATCCCAAAATAGAAGAGAAACTAAGCACCGGAATTTTAAAAAATCAACTCAAAAAATCACCTTGAGATCCAGGGTTTCATTTATTATCTTTTTCATTGTGATTTTATTTTACTGAGTTTCTATTAAATTTGGGTTTTCTTATTTTGCACTCATTCATTTGCATAGATGCGATGGAAATTCCCCCTAAGCCCCTAAGCTGGAGCCTGCAGTTCTACTGAGGTCTAGCTCACTCCATACGACCTTCCCCTTTTTACGTAGATATTTTGGTTACTTGATGTATGGTTTTAGTTTTCAGTGTCTTGGTTGTCTGGGCTATCTCATGAAGGATTTCATTTTAGAAATAACTGCATGTTTGTTATGCTCCGCTAATTGGTTATTTGTTTTTTGAGAATGTATATCTCTCGAAATCTGTGGTATGTATCCGATGTTTTGAGTCTTATGCTAACTTGCTTGTGTGCTTGTTTTGTATTGTGGTTGGTTTCTTTTTATTTATAGTTGGATGGTATTATTTTGATGTAATGTTAGAGGGTTTTAGTTCATTTCTGTGTTTGCTATGATATGGTAATAATAAGTTTATCCTTTAATTATGTATGAATTTTAATTATGTATGAATTTTGTGATTTGGATATTTATTTAGAGAGTGACATAAAGGTGAAATTCAGAAATATAGATATATATACACACTTATACTTTAAATTGTGTTTTTTTATATAAAATTTATAAAATATTATGAGTTCAAAAACCATATTTATGTTATGGGAAATCATATATTTATATTTTTAATAATTTATTTTTGTTAATCATTAAATATTATTTTTCACTGTTTTGTAAAAAATGTTAATATTTATAGGTTAATCAGAGGTATCAATTTATAATAAACATCAAAACACTTCTACATCTTCCTAAACTAAAATAAATAAATAAAATAATAAAATTAACTATAATATTTTTTTATTATTTAATTATCATAAATTGTTATTAATAATATTATTACTTTATACCCTGGCTGCGAGTGAATGACGACATTGTAAATGAGCAGGCGGTGTCATTTATTGACAAATGGCCGCTAGCTCAGGACAAGTGGGCCGAAGGCTCGCGAAGGAGTCCGGCCAGAGTTAATGCAGGCGGGATTTTTCACGGTGGCAGGGATATTTGGGTGCCGAGAGGTCTCATTACGACGCCGAGGAGAAGTCATTTGCGAGGTGAGCGAAGCTCTGCAGAGCGAAGCTCAGGTGAGCAAAGCTCTAGCTGTCTGGTTGCGTTGGTTGTTTGGTTGCGGAATACTCTGGTATCGTTGGTGAGAGGTGAGAGGAATTCTCTGATAACGCTGGTGAAAGGTGAGCGAAGCTCTGGTTGTCTGGTTTCATTAGGGAGAGGTGAGCCCAATTCTTGGATGTCTGCTCTGCGTGGGAGGAAGACTGTGCATCAACCTCGGCCCTCGGCACTTGAGGCCCTAGTTGCGAGCTTGACTCACCTAAGAATTTGGTCTGTCGCTTCGGCCTATTACGACACTGTCAATGACAAAATTCTGATTTTTGCAGCGTCGTCGTCTCCTAGTGACCTGGTTCGAGGTGCAGTCCTGGGGAGCACTGCACTTTTTGGGTGCGAGACGGGTCAATTCGTTGGGAGAAATTCTCCTTGCGCGGCCTGGTTTCTAACTTGGGGGGTAAGAATCGACATTCCTCTCTGTGCTTCTTTTCACATCTGGCACTTGGAAAGTCTGCGACTTTTGGTTTGTTTTGGCGCTGAATCATGCCACGTGAATGGCAACGTGGAGCCTGTAGGCGAGGAGGCTCAAGAGGTGGTGCCCGAGCACGGGCCTCTTCGCCACATTCCTCTGCGTCCTCAGAGGAAATTCTCTCTCCACAAGCTTGTGCAGGGCATGGACGAGGCAGAGGGCGGGGTAGGTCTGTGGTATGTCCCTTTGGCAGGCATCCTTCAACCCGTTTTCGATTCCCCTGCATGCTGGACAATGCTGTGTATTTTGTATCAGTGCGCATTGAAAAATGCGAGCACGCTGATCGACCTGAAACCCCAGCTGCTCCAAGGCCACCTTCGCCTGTTCATGGTCAGCAATTACCGTCTCAGGAAGCCGCGGGTGAGGTGGCGAGGAACCAAGCTGGACCAAGCGAGCCTGAAAGGGAAGCCGCGCCATACACCGACACGAGTGCCTCAGACTCCTATGGCTGCCCGGTGGTGGAGGAGCCACAAGGCACATTTCTCAGTCCGATGGTGGAGGAGCCACCAAATCCCTACACATAGGCGTGCGGCTTGGACATCTGTGGGGGTAAGGCCTTGCTATGTTCAGTTTTGGGAAGTCATTGAAGCTACACCTGTCGATTCTGGAAGTCAGTCAATGTCTATGTTTATTTCTGTAATGTGTATGTCAATCATGCTTTATGCATCCGCGTCTGTAATGTCAGTTCTGTTTTATCAGTTCAGCGTCTGTAAGCACTACTTTGGTCCTGTAAGGGTCTGCAACCTCCTCCCTCGCGCTGTAGGGAGTGGTAGGTTCAGTTTTGAAGTTTTTAGTATAGTTATGGTTCTAGTTGGGGATAAGAGGATAGTCTCACAATCTTCTCTCTCAGGCTTAGTTTCAGATTCAAACTGTCAACTTGTCCATGTAGCCAACTTTTGGCGGCAAATGTAACCCTCTGTACTTTTTTGTATCATAATAGAAATAGTCCGATTTACACAAAAAAAATATTATTACTTTATAAATAAATATGCATTGTTACAATACCATGGTTTATTAATATGACAGGCCCAATAAACCATAATTCACTTCATGTGACGTCTTTTTAAATTAATCAATTTAATTAAAAGGGAAGAAAAGATATAACTACTTTGAAGATAAATCTCAAACATTAATTTCTCCATACCTCTAAGAATATTTCATGGAAGTTAAATCCCTACCATACACATAATAATTGTTAATAGCTAAATTAAAATTTTGGAAGCCCTATTCTAAAATAGACATTCCTATTGACATATATATGAAAAGTTTAACTTCATGTTTTTTCTTTTTTCTTAGGCTAATCCTGGCTGCTAGTGACCATTTCATAGACAGTGCCTTAACAATATGTCCATTGACCATCAACCCAAAACCCTATTTAATAAACAACCTTATATGTTTCTATTACAACAGGAACTTTAAATATATTGTAAGTGACCATTTCATAGAGAGTGCCTTAATAATATGTCCATTGACCATCAACCCAAAACCCTATTTAATAAACAACCTTATATGTTTTTATTACAACAGGAACTTTAAATATATTGTAATTTGCACAGCTACATAAATAAAATATCCAGGAAACCCCACTATGCATAAAAACACTTAATTCTCAAAATTCCTAAATTAAAAAAAAAAAATCATTAAAATTACCTAAAGTTTATCTTTATTTTGAATTACTTTTATTATTGTTTATAAAAATTTAATATATGAGTTAAATATATACACCTTTTTAAAAGTGTAGCAAGATTTTTAACTATGGATATTCACTCTCATTTTACCATGGAGATTCATAATATGTAAATAGCCTTTGTTATAATATCATCTAGCTTGTAAATACCACATGCACAAAACACTAGAACTTATATTCATATGGCACATGACAAATATTATTAATATTGTAGAATATTTTGTAAAATTATTGACAACTAAATTAAGATTTAAAAACTCAAATAGGACATATTGATGTAACAGTTCTTATTAATTATTAAATTATCATTTTAAAACTATTTATAATATTTTTGTAAACTCATTAGGACTACATCTTCATCATATCAAACATCATCTCCTCGATCAAAGATATCACAAATTTAAACCTAAAACTTCTAATTCAATAAAACTTCATTTCCGTAACCTTACCCATTAAACTACACAAAATAAATTTAAAATATTTATAATTTTTTATTTAATAAAATTAAATAAAATATAAAATATAACCAAAAAAAAATATTCTCATTACTTAACAACCCAAAAAATACATAATCATTCATGTATAATTTCTCATCCCAGAAAAAAGAGAAACAAAATCATCCAAAACATTGTAAGAAGCACTGGATCTCGAATTCATTCTAAAAAAAATGAACTAACAGGTTTCAGTGAATCGCCTCGAGGCTACAATTATGTATGGAAACCCATTTTCTAAGATTTTCGGTTTTTTTTTACAAAGTTTCTACTGAATTTGTGTTTTATTTTTTATACTCATTCATTTGTATAGGTTAGCTAACCAAGTTGTGGCATTCTAGATTTTCAATGTTACCATCGGTAGGTCAAGAGCTATGGAAAATTCCTAATTCCATTTAAAGTTGGGTCTAGTTGTCTGTAATCTTGTTTGCTCTTTAGTACACGAAAAATTGCAATATTTCCTTAAAAGGCTTCAAACCTTTTTTTATTATGTTTGTTGTTTGTATGGTCAACTAATTCAAAGTACTGGAAGCTAGAGAACTGGTCACCAAATAATTACTTTTCTAAACTATCGAGTGTGCAACTATTGTAACATGTTTTCTATTGTTAAAACTATATATATATATATTAGAAAGTCTTGGGCTCCAAGTGTTTGATATACCATTTTTTCTATTATATGCTATTCATATGTTCTCTTATCTTGTATTCCAACAATTTGCTTAATAGTTTTCGATAATTGTCGATTTCACCCTTTGTATTTACAAACAATTTTCTCTTTTTATTTTTGGTTTATCGTTATTTACGGTTATTTATCTCATTTATGTTTCAGCTTACCTTAGATGCACAGAGTATAACCAGATTATTTACTAAAGAAAAATATAACATTTATTTATAAATAAATATTACAAAAAATCTATTATCACTATCATTAATATTATTGATGTATTACCACAAAAAAATAAACAATAAAAATATTAAAAAAATCATAATCATTAAAATTACTTTTATTCCGTTTCTTTATTAAAGTTAATATATTTTCTATTTAGAACATAATTTTTATTTTTTATTTTTATAAAGGGGAGTGGAAGGATGGACAAACATACACATCCCTCAACCATTAAAAGGAAGTTGCCACTGAGCTTTATAATGTGTTTAATTTGACAATAAGTTAGAGAAATTAAATAGATATTTAATTATATATATTATGCTCTATTACATAGGAACTGCTCTCCAGAGTTGGAAACCTGTTCCAATGGTTTCCCATGGGAACTTTGGAAATGTATGGGAATGAGAGCTTAGTAAAGTTTCGGGAGCCTTGAAGACTAATTTTTTTGGAGTTTTGTGTTCCATGAGGTTGGGGAATATGTAGAGGGGGAATACCAAGTATATAGAGAAATATTGTGAAGTGCCCACAAAACATGAGTCTAAGTTGAAACCTTCGCACAAAGAAAGGCAAAAGGCATAACACCGATACCCTTAATTGAGAAACTGAAGCAATCTCTTAATGCGTTAAGGAAGTGTGTGGCACCTCGATTTAAGGGGGATATCTGAGATGTCATGCTTGAGTATTTCTTTAGGTGTTTATGTATATATATCAGAGAAGATTCTTTGTACATATTATATATGGTAGTCAATGCTTAAATATTAGAGTTGCTTTACTTTTTCTGTTCAGAATAACTAGAGAAAGAATATTTTGATTATTATATAAATTATGTAATTAAAAAATATTTTTAATTTTTTTACTATATAATATTATGACTCTGTTTTTTTTTTTAAATTTAGATAAACTTCAGCTATTCCACATTCTAAAAATCATAAGTAATAACTATTTAATATTTATATAAATACAATTCAATGGAAATAAATATTTTTTATTAAATTAAAACAAATATGAAAAAAATAATCCGCAAATATAATCACATACCACCCCATGACCTAAAAAACAATGATAAAAATAAAATAACTTTAATAATAAAAACACATAAGCACAGATAATTTTAATGAAAGAAGCAAATTGGAGCTTGAAAGTTCTCTCTTCCGCTTTACAAATCCTGTGAACCACACCAGCTTTCCTAGTCCCACGCAGGAGAAAATAAACCACAAACGCCAAAACAAAAACAACGATAGCCGCATTCCCCTTATAAATGGATACTGGAACCGAATACCCATCTCGACAGTTTACCCATCGGCATAGACAGAGGTGGAGGTAATAGATACAACAGATCTACCATTGTAATTCTAGGCATCAAATGTATAGGTAGTTTGAATGGTGATGCAGGCTAAACCCGCATAAACCAGGATCTTTCAATACATCTCGAAACTCATACATAACTTTCATTCAAGCTTCCCAACTTCATTAGTAAACATTGTTACTTATCTCCATTACATAGGATTTACACTTCTGCAATTTTAAAATCCCCATTCTGATAAAAATATGTGTGCACTGGCAAACTCATAATTAAGATGTTTCTATATCTTCCCACTTTGGTCCAAAACATTTACCTTTAAAGATTTTATGCAACACTTCAAATAGATGTAGTAGTCAGCTATATCTCTCTGTGCGCGCATGTGCTCTTACCAATACACGATAAAAAGAAGAACATGAGGACGGCTGGCATGGAGAAATGTAATTCAAACCATTAAACAATCTTACCCAGCGCTGCTATCAGATTTGTAATTGGCACGGGCTCTGTTGCTATTGATACAATTGGTAACACCTGCTCTACAGCGGACACCCTACTACACACAGCACCATATATATCAAACAATATATGGTATCCGCATAACACCACAAATTTTAAAGGGAAATCGTGCATATGACGGAACTGTCATCACAATTCGTTGATCGCTTTCTCTTTGCGCAAACAGCTTTCCTCTTCATGAAACGCTGATGGAAAACGCAGCGCTTTCCCACACCTTAACACTGCCTTTTTATGTTTTGCTCCGGTATATTGCTCTCCACTTAACCGTGCCACAGGTTCGTTTCAGTTGCACCTACAGTTATACAGCGCCCTTCCTTTACGGTAGCTAAACTTCGATCAAAGGAAAACTGGCCCACGAAATGAGGAATGGAAAACAGATGTAGGATAGCATAATTACAAGAGTCATGAGCGTTTGTTGGAAAGGTGGCTTGGCTGACATTATAATGCCAACAGTCAGGCCAAACAGCCCAGGGCATGCCCAAACATTTCAATAACTAAAAATTTCACAAACAGTGAAGAGTTTGGACATGTGCAAGTGCACAGCTACTTCCGATTCAACCCTTTAATGCACAGTTCAAATAAAATATTGGATATACACATCAAGAAATCGATCATTCATGGGCGCTAAGAGGAAATATAATCATGATACTTTTGGCACCCTCTCCCTCTCTGAGCTTGGCGACCAATCTCACACAAATTTAATAATGGCATGACGGCAGAAAGTCAAATACTGTATTCAAATACATACTACTTACATAAAACCTCTTACTTTGGCTTGAATTTCGTTAATTTGGCTCTTTACAAATTTCTAAAGGCTTACAGAGCCTGCTCTCAATCTCACACTCACCTTCCTAAGAGCTTTGCTGGCATTTTTTTTTATAATTAAAGGATAAGCCTTCTCCTTCCTTATCCCATACAAAAGCAGGCTTTTTCTCTTTACATAAAGATGTAAAGCTTGAAGCTTCTTTCCCACTCTTATCCTGAAAAAACATAGAAGCTCTATCCCAATTCCTTTTCCTAAACTATATCCTTTTATTTAGAAAGAATATTTACATTATCTTTACTTCCTAAAATATTTAGATTTATAACACCCCCTCTTTATTCCATATTTACAAATGAAAAGGTCTTGATGCTCCGGCATCATACACCCAACCTTAAAATTAATCATGATCCCCTGATCATGTGTTCAGATTTGTGTATGCCTGGATCCCACATCTTGTGCTGCAAGTTTTCACTTGCCACTGCTTGTTTCTGATGTTCTTTTCTAGGTTTCCACACTTTATGCTGCATCTCTCCACTGGCTGTGCTTTCGCAATCTTCTGTTGTCTTCCTTTTGTTGCTTCTCCTTTGTTTTACTGCTGCTGGTCTCTTTCGGGATTCCTTCATCATCATCTACCTCATCAGTTCAATTTCTTTATCCAACATATTTCCCCAGCATCTTCACTTAGACCTGTACTCACAAAAAAATTGTTAGGATAAAAAATATAAAGCATGAGTGACTCTTGTGCTGCTATCAATGTCGTCTCAGCTGTCACTATGGATGTTGCGACCTCCCAATCTTTCTGTCCCTCTGCAACATTCCTTTTCTTGTCACCTGTAACTTCACCTTCAACTTTTCCCTCTTGTTCACTGCACTGAACTCTTTCTTCTGCAATCTCCGTGTCATACTCTGGATTCTCCAACCAGTATTCTAACAATGGAATCTCTCTGTAGCATCGCTGAAGCATATCATCATCCCTTGCATTCATACATAAACCAACTGTTACTTCCCTTATCTGTGCTTCAGACTAATCTACTTCTTCTGCATCCATAAGAACTTCCTCTTGTGCTGTAACAGTTTCACAATATTGCACATCCTTCTCAACACCTATAATCACATCACAATTGTCAGCTATACCAACACAAGGGTTCACATTATCCAGCTCATCTGAGTCTGCCCAATAACTCAAGAAATCATCAATGATCTCCTCCTCTGTTTCATCAATGGAAACCTCCTCTGCACCTACAAACATAAACAACTCATCAGTTTTAAAACCACAAGAGTTTCTAGTCTTGACTGCTTCCTTCAATATTTCCCTTTGAACAAATCTACATGTGGAATCTTAAAATTCCATTCCTGGCTCAAGAACTCTAAGTCCCTTTTTCAACAAAGCAATCAGAATTTGTCTCAACCTCCTATGCAATTGTCGCTAAATCACTCTTTTTCCTTTCAGTGGAAAGAGCCATTTTCCTTTCTGCTTTTCCCGCTCTTGCAGCCATTCTTCTAGTACCTGCAACTGTACCTTTATTTTTGCAATCTTTCTTTCTCGAACTCCTGAAGTCACCTCATCTCTGTGGCCTTTCTCTGAACTTCTTCCTCCTCTAGAAAAGCTCCCTCTGCCTTTGGCAGACTGCTTCCCCACGAGTTTCTCACTCACCATGAGTTGTACTAGCCTGTGCAACAACAATCTCTCTTGCTGCAACTTACCTCACCAATCCTTCCCTCTGGATCTGGTCTTTTGGTAAGTACTTGGTTCACTGCCTCTGGAACCTCTTGAGCACTCCTCTGCTCTCTCTAGGCTATCTCTTCAACTCACCTTCTTCTTCAGGACACTGCATTTGTCCTCCTTATCCAGCCTTCAGCTGAATGCTAGGTTCATTGCCACCTTCTCTGCAATCATAAACTTCATTTACAAATTCCAAATCAGAAAAATAATCTCACCTTTAAGATCTTGCCTGATCTTGTCTTCTTCCCACTGCTGCAATTTTCTTCACTTGTGTATGTTTGCACATCAAATTTAAAAATCTGATCTTTATTTCAACTATTCACCACACTTCAAAAAAAACACACTTCAATTCTCAGCTGTACTAAAAAAAAAAACATCTTCAATAGAGCATTCTAGCTCTGATACCACTTAATGCAGGGCAGGCCTGCTTCACCCTGCAAAACCAAGATCTTTAAAATCTGTGCACGCATTCCTTTACCATTCAAACGGATACCGCCACCCAATGTTGATATTCAATCGTTCCGACACAATGTCACTCCACCTCCGCACTATACTACACTCCTATTCTCTGAAAGTGGCTTGCATTCTAACAGCTGCTCCATCTGTCTATCTAACTTCCCATCCGAAGGCATCTCCGATTCTATAGTTCAGGGATCCGATCAAATCCAACCACACAAGGATTAGCAGAACACCAAACTGACCCTGTAACGCAAAATTGAGACCACCAGACAACTCCAAATCTTCTAGCAATTTGTGGTTTAGATCACTTCCTGTGAACACCCTTTGAGTTTCAACGCATCCCGACAGACATGCAATTGTCTGGTATTGAAACCTGGGCTATTTTTAACAGCTCAAATTTATTTGTGCTCGGCAGCATCTAGTGGATGGCAGTGTACCCTTGCGCTCCCCCTATGAATCAAAATCTTTTTTCAGAAACCCTCTCCCCAGTCATGCATGTGGGTCTCTCCACGCAAACAAATTAGAACCACTAATCAACACACAGCCGCACTTGTGAATTCAACTGTAAGTCGAATTAAAAGCTTCATCTATTCACGGGACAGGTATCCGCTTGCGTCTTGGTTGGCGTTGCATAACAAATGACAAGATTGGTCGCTTGAAACCACGTTCCTTTGACCTTGTAAAGTTCAAATCCTATCCATCTGCGCATCCATCATTGTTCTCTTAAGAGAAGGGCGCAATCCCTCTGCTCAACCAGAGTGTTCCTCGGACTATGATAATTTGGTATTAAAAAGGCGCATCCACCACTGTCGCTCCAATACCATACACAATTAATTATGTTATATACAAATCACTACGTGCACGTTGAACACCGCGGAAATTCAAAGCCCTTACAGCGAATTCATAACATATATATATCCTAGAGTTAAGACAAGAAGCACCTCTTTCAACCAGCGATTACAAAGTTGATTTTCATGCAAACAGTAAACACCAAGCGGAGATAGACAGGCGTTCAAGCCTTTTCCATACACAGTGAATGAAATTATAAAATACATGCATCCAGTTTAATATCCATCATTCAGAAAATACTGAGAAGAAAATGTAATCCTCATTATTCTGGCATCGCTCTTCCCTCTGCCTTGAGAGCTTGCTGCCACTTTATTTACATATAATAATGGATAGGCCTTCTCGTTCCTTATCCCATACAAAAGCAGGCTTTTTCTGTTTACATAAAGATGTAAAGCTTGAAGTTTTTTTCCCACTCTTATCCTGAAAAAACATAGAAGCTCTATCCCAATTCCTTTTCCTAAACTATATCCTTTTATTAGAAAGCATATTTACATTATCTTTACTTCCTAAAATATTTAGATTTATCACACCCCCTCTTTATTCCATATTTACAAATGAAGAGGTCTTAATGCTCCAGCATCAAATGGCACTGGCTTACATTAAATATTTGGTTGTTAGTGGTTGGGAGGGTTTAATGATAATTTTTTCACAGTTAATATGACTATGTTGAAAAATCTTGAAAGGATTCTATGTACTGTTTTCATAACCTGGGTTTCTTTAGTACTGAAAAAAGACTTGATCCAACTACCAATAATTAACATTTCAAACTGTGACCCAACTACCAAAAGCTTTTCAATAGTTTCCTTATTTTTTCACCTGATATAATATTTTTACATTTATTTTTGGTCAGATTGCACAATTTTTAGTTGTTTTTAATAAAAAAAAAATAATAAAATTTTAATGGTCCATTTTATTTATTTATTTCATTTTATTATATTATAAATAATGTAACATCTAACCATAGCTAATTAGTGCATCAAAACAATACAACTTATTAAAAGATTCTTATATTTGAAAATTTCAAAAAAGTACTTATAAATTTCAAAAAAATATATAATAAAAAAATGTCCAAATAACATCTGAAACCCTTAACGTTTTTAATTAAAAAATAAATCAAAGTAAATTTGAAATAAAAACATAGATTTTCTATATTCCTTAGTTATCGCACAAGATTCTTAATAAATAGTTTGGAGATCTTAATTTTTAGAACTAAAAATTAATTAAAATATTAAGCATAAATAAGTAAAAATATTTATTTTAACTTTTTTTGGATCTAATTTTTTTTTTTTTTTTTTTTTGTAAATCTAATATATAAATAAATATTTCTTTATTAATTGCATATAAAATATTATTTATTTTTAATTTTAAAATAAACCATATATTAAACAAAATGCAAAAATTAATTTGTCATTTTTCCTCTTTCCCACCAAACCAAAAGTCGTAGGGATATCAACCTTCGTGGGTAAAATATCAACCATAAATGGATGGAGATGTTTATCTTGGCAAAGGCTAACCAGTTTGTCATAGGGCATTAAATGTCCTGGTACATGCATACTCTATAACAAAATAACACAGATTTTGGTGGCTACATAAATTAAAAATAAAAGGATGTGTGTTATTTTGTTATAGAGCATGCATGTACCAAGGCATTTAATACATGATAACTTGAATGCGACTCTCGCACAAAATTTTACATGAATTCAAAAATTACTGATTACCATGGGTGGGGTTGACATCAATGGTCGGCAAATCATCACTCTTTCTTTACAGGTTTAAGCAGTTATACTCATATGAAAGCGCGGCAGTGTAGTCTTTAGGAATAGATAAATAGGTGTCTAGTGGTGCTGTGAGGGGATATTCAGAGAGGAAATACTCCGAACCCAATCAATCACTAATTTTGGACCTAGCAGATTTGGGTCTTTTTTCTTCATTTAACTTATTTCTTTCTCCCATATATAAGAAGTAGAATTCGGTGGCTGATCGGGAGTAGAATTCGGTGGCTAATGGCCTGTGTAAGCTTGGGTATCTATCCCCTTCCCTATGTTTGCTTCGGCCTTTGGCATCTAGGGGTTTAACTGGAGATTGCATTTTATTTTTTTCTGGACTGATCAGTTTTCTGTTTCACCAAGACTTTGCAATGTTTTTCATCTTTATCCGTTGCATATTTCGCATGATTTTTTATCGTTTTACTCTGCACTCTACTGTTTGAACACTGTTGATCTTTCCAACACTATGTTTGTTTATGAGTAACTCCAGTATACCAGATTTATGAACTATATAACAACTTTTATTAATAAAAAAATTTCTTCCTGACAAAAATAACTAAATAGCTGTCTAGATAGATTTAGCAGTATAAATTGGGATTGGAAAGGAGATAGTGCTCTATCTTCTTCAATATAGCAGTGTTTTTTTCCTTTATCTCTTGTGCTCTGCCTTCGTCAAGCTGAGCACCATGGAGGGCTTCACGATTACAGATCCAGGTCGCGACACATCCCCCATCTTTTCTGGCAGCAAATTTGACTTCGAAGCTGGCAGCGCTTATTTTCTTTCCGAGAGACCCTCCTTCAATTGTTGTATACTTGTACACCATCTTTTCCTCGTCAATTTCATCTACCCGCTCCTTGAAGTGGATGAAATCCTTGTTAGCTGTGCCACCAAAATGAAAAACATTATGAATATGATATCATGGAAAGTTGATTCAATCTCATTTATTTCATTACGTAGAGATGCGCTTTCTGCATTTCAATATAGAATACTGCGATTTCATCCTTCGTTAATTGAAACCAAAATATAATGAGAAGCTAAAGTATAATTAATGTGAAGAGCAATTGAATTTCTAGCGTAATACCTGGGGTGAAGTTGAGCTGCTTGATTGTGCCCACGCCTCCGTCTCCTGCAAGGAGGATCACAGAAGCGAAAATTTCAGGCAAAACCCTCGTCAAGAGGTTGTGGCCGTCTTTCACCATGGCGTTCCACAGCCTTTTTGCCTCCACTTGACACACACTTTCGGTTGTTGCAGTCCCTGCCACCATGTTCGATTCGCTCGTATCACTCTAGAAGTCTGTTCAAAACTATTAACCAAGAATCCCACTTGCACCAGTCTGCACTAGAGAACGAGGAGGAGGGTGATATTTATACTGAATTATCGTGCAAATTTGCCGACATTGTGCATTAAGTGTTAGATGGCATGGGAAGTGGCGATGCACGCAACTTTCGTATAATGACTGAAATTTTGCAGGATATAATGCCACCTACGATTTTATTTTCTCTTTATAGGG
Organism: Pinus taeda; assembly: GCA_000404065.3. Classification (NCBI taxonomy): domain Eukaryota; kingdom Viridiplantae; phylum Streptophyta; class Pinopsida; order Pinales; family Pinaceae; genus Pinus; species Pinus taeda. The sequence continues at coordinate 54,043 of APFE031378521.1, forward strand.
AGAAATAGTCATCTGATGTTGACTCCCTTACTCCTCTCTACTGGTATGCGAAATTCCGATGTTCTAAGTGACAGGTCACTGCCATCTTAAGAAATGGATGCATTAATTTCACACTGTAATTTGATATTTTTCTTCTGATCTGATTACCTAGTTAGTGAGAGAATTTATTATGCATTTACTTCATAAACTAATTTGATGTTTTTTTTTCTTATCTAGTTAAGAAGGCAGTTGTTTATAATGAGATTTTTTAAAACTTTTCTGGTGGGTTTTTCTAGTCAAAATCCAGCAGCAATTTATTGGAATAGCAAGTTTGATAGCTAGTTTCTGCACAATCAAAGCGTCCCAGGGTTTTCTCAGGGTGCTGAATCCAAATATGCAGTTAAAAAACCATTTTAATTGCAACAAATCAAGATTCAACCTCAATTTCTTCAGCGGGATTCCGTCACCGGAATCTCCAAAAAGTCACATTATAGACAACTCCGTTAGGAAGTTGGAAAGATCATTTATGGTAAATAGAAGAGGCCAGAAAATAATTGGAGATATAATTTGAAATTAATAGGTTATTGATTTGGTTTTGTACACAAAAAAATGGCATAGTTTAATTTATAAATTAAATAGTTTTTTCACTAAAATTTAATAATACAATTTTAAGTAATAATATAATTTTTTTTCACTACTCAAAATGTAATTTTTTTATACTTAAAATATATTTTAAAAAAATAATTTTTGTTATTAAAATTATTTTTAATATATAAATAAATTCAACACAAAGCATTAAAATTTCAAGTTAAAAAACTATACTAAATTTTGATTTATTCAGAAAAAAAATATAATGGAAAAGGCCAACCTTAAAAAAGAATAACTGGGTCTGTCATGTCCATGTATAATGGATAAGGCCGGACAGAAGAGACATGACCCACTACCCGTGCATTTTGTTCTCGAAGGCCTAGAAGATTTACAAGGAAGTCAATGATTGCATGACTCGCGTACAAATTACTATGATCACGAAGATTTACAAGGAAGTCAATGAATGCATAAATCGCGTACAAATTAGTATGATCACCAGCTTTCTCTAGAAATACCGTAACCCTGAAATTAAGGACGTGATTCGTTATTATTACATTTGGTCGTCGAATTTCTAGAAGCATTAACGAAAGGTCAATGAAACACCGAAGTCACGTCCATGGGACCTCTCTCGCCACCGTCCACTCGTCCTCGGGGTTTCATTTCATGGACGAATTTATTTTTAAAATCGTCTTAACGGGTTTATTTTTCTTGGGCGTAAGTAAAAATAATTTAGGTTTTTTTTTTATTTTTCCCATAATTGGAATTCGGTTCATTTATTTTTCATAAAATTACAATTATTGATTATTTAAATGATCGTTTTATATACCTAAAACAATTACATTTATATTCAGCAATAATTGTATTTACATTTGGGCTGATGCATAAAGATGATGGCCTAAAAACAGGCCTTCAAAAGTGGTAATGTGGCCATCAGAAACTGAACTCTAGGAATGCATGCTTAACCTTAATCTGTGTGTTTTTGGGCATCCACACTCGAGGTGCCAATCAGAATGCTAGCTAGGTTGCTAGCTCGACATGATTCAACAACACATGCTAGCTAGGTTGGTAGCTGGACATGATTCGAGAACACAACTAGGTTGTTAGCTCGACATGATGCAAGAACACACAAGCACTTTAGCAGCATGCACATGCTCTTAGACAAATGCACATGTTCCTTGTAAGACTTTTCATTTTATGCATAGCAGCCCCATTTTATACCATACTAGTACTATGTGGCACTTTGGAGAGATATAGAGAAAAATTGTTGATTCCCCAACAATCTTCTGCAACAAATCAACATCATACTTTGTCTTTGGATGCTAGGCAAACATTCTAATGGTTTGTTTTTTAATTTGAACAAGCAATTAAATAAAACCCCAAAAACAAAAAAACAACTAAAATAATACCCAAAACATGTTAGTTTGACAACAAATTATGTAATTTTGGATAAATGTAACTAGTTAGTGCTATACCGAAATGTTAGTTATGTAACGGAGGTGGATGGTATAAAACTAGTGAATGCCTGAGAAATGTAATCGTGGAGAATCATTATTGAATTAATAGATTCTGTTTTACCACGTAAATCCTGTGTGTCTATTTGTGTGTTTGGTTTCCAGTTAGTTATGTTGTCTTCTTGGTCAATATATCACTGAATGTGTGTAATTATTTCCTATTATTTCTCCTATTCGACCAACAAGTGGTATCAGAGCCTAAATCAATTAAAAAATGCCCTAAAGCTTTCATGGAGCAGGCATTGAGATCTGAGGGCTTAGCGGTTGGAGCAGTTGAGCATTTCAACTAGGGCGATTGTTGTGCTGGTGGAGTCCTTTCCGTCTATTCTGCGTGTTGCAGTCAACAAATGTGGATCCTTTGCTGCGTTCCTGGAAAGCAAAAAGAGATGTTTGTAGCGTTCGATTGCTGTGCTGGTGGAGTCTTTTCCTTCTGCTCGGTGTGTTGCAATCAGACCCTTTGCTACGTGAAGGCTGGCCACGTTGTTGAATGGAGAGCAGAAACTTTGCCTGTGGAGTTTTATTCTCCTGGCGTGAGGAGAATAATGGTGGCTGCGTGTCTGCAAAAACAAGGTGTGTAAAGGGCTGTTCTGAACCTGCGTGAGGAGGAGGCCATCTATGTTGAGGAGGAGAAGTCCGTCTGCGTGTATTCTTTGAGAGAAGGCCGTGAAGACCAAAGACATTGCCCTCTGCGTGAAAACTGAAATCTCTGCATGTGGCCATCTCTACGTGAGGAGAGGAGGACTATGCCTGATACTTTTGCTTTTGCGTGGTGTGAAGGCTCTAGTCTGGTGCTGCGTGGTGAGAAGGCTCGAAGTCTGCGTGTTGGAGCAGAGAGGACCAATCTGGTGCGCGTTGTTAGGAAGTGTGTCCGTTGAAGTTGAATTCTCTGCGTGCTAGTGAAGAAACACTCTATCGTGCGTGTTGCCAGAACCTGTTCGGCAAAGGTGGATCCGGGTTTTTTTTTTGAAAGAAATTGTCTCAATTTTTTTTTTACATAAAATTGTGAAAATAAAGTTTTTTTTTTTTTTTTTTTTTTAAATGTGGATGATGTGGAGTTAAAGTGAGAAGATTTCATTTAAATGAAGAAAATAAAGTTCTTCCATTTAATTGGTGAAAGGAACATTGATTTTAAAAAATATTGTTGAATTGGGGATTATTATTGAGAGAAAACCAAACAATATTATATATTAATATATATATATATAAATATATTATATATATATATATATATATATATATTATAATAATTATTATGGCCAAGATGTCGAATGTGAAATTCGAGGTGGAGAAATTCACCGGAAAGAGCAAGTTTGCTCTTTGGAAACTGAAGGTTAGGGATTTGCTTGTGCAACAAGAGTTGCACAAGGCATTGGATAGGGCAACTAAGAAACCTACAACCATGACTACTTCAGACTGGGAGGACTTGGATGCCCAAACTCACAGTACCATCCGATTATGCCTAGCGGATGAAGTTCTCTTCAATATTGTTGAAGAGACTACAACTTCAAGATTGTGGGAAAAACTTGAAAACTCTATATGTAAAAGTCATTAACCAACATAATTTATCTGAAAAGACAGTTATACAGTCTTCGAATGAAAGAAGGTTCAAACGTTGCAGAACATTTGAATGTTTTTAATACACTTATATGTCAATTACCAAATATGGAAGTTAAAATACAGGAAGAAGATAAAGCCATAACCTTGTTGTGTTCTCTCCCTGAATCATGGGATCACTTTGTAACTTCAATCAGCTTGAGCACTACTGATTCTTTAAAGTTTGAATTAGTCATGGGAGCTCTCCTATCTGAGGAAGTACGAAGGAAATCCAGTACTGACACAGCTGCATCAGAAGCCATGGTAGCTAGAGGACGCTGAAAGGAAAGAGGAGAAAAACCAAGGGGGTCTTCAAGATTGAAATCGAAGGGAAAGAAGTGTAAGGCAAAATGTTGGAATTGCAATAAAACTGGACACTTGAAGAAAGGCTGTTGGAAATGAAAGGAATCCGAAAACCAGAAGAAGGAAGCAAATTAGGTCGATTTAGGTATGATAGACAAAGTTTTATCTGCTGAAGAATTATGTATGATAGATGAAACTTCACCTGAATGTAATGTCTCTGAGGGTTTAGATAGCTAGCCATTAGACTCTGGTGCTTCGCATCACATGTGCCGACATAGAAATTGGTTTACTTCATATAAAAATGTAAATGGTAGCTCTATGTTTATGGGTAACAATGTGTCATGTCAGACTGTTGGGATGGGAGATATCAGGATCAAGATGTGCAACAACATAGTTAGAACATTAACTAGTGTTAGACATGTACCTGATTTGAAGAAAAAATTGATTTCTTTGGGAGTGTTGGATTCAGATGGTTATAAGTTTACAAGTCAGGATGGCGTCTTGAAAGTCTTTAAAGGAGCCCTTGTGGTTATGAAGGCAGAAAAGGTCAGAAATCTTTACAGGTTAAAAGGAAGTACTCAGGTTAGTCAAGTAGCGGTTGTGTCAGAAAAAGAAGAAGTAGGTACTTGTCTATGGCATCAGTGATTGGGTCATATGAGCGAGAAAGGTCTTCAGATACTGATGAAACGTAAATCTCTTCCTGATCTGAAATCCTTGAAGTTAGATTTTTGTAAACATTGTGTGTATGGAAAATAGTGTAAACAGAGATTTAAAGTTGGAAATCATAATAGTAAAGTTGTTTTAGACTATATTCATTCTGATCTGTGGGGACCATCCCTTGTTGTGTCATATGGAGGTGCACTGTATTTTTTAACGTTTATTGATGATTACTCCCGTAAAGTTTGGGTCTATATGCTAAAAAAGAAAGCTGATGTATTAAATGTCTTTAAACAATTTAAAGTAATGGTAGAGAAAAGAACAGGAAAATGTATTAAATGTTTAAGAGCTGACAATGGTGGTGAGTTCACTTCAGTTGAATTTTAACAATATTGTAAGGATGAGGGAATTATTAGACACAAAACTATTGTTTATACTCCTAAGCAAAATGGTGTTGCTGAGCGTATGAATCGTACTCTTATGGAAAGAGCCAGAAGCATGATCAGCAATGCTAACTTGCAAAAGGAGTTATGGGCAGAAGCAGTATCTACTGCTTGTTCTTTAGTTAATAGATCACCTTCAATAGCAATTGATTGTAAAATTCCTGAAGAAGTTTGGACAGGTCAGTCTTGTGACTATTCACATTTGAGGATATTTGGCTGTGATGCTTATTCTCTTATTGCGAAAAATCAGTGTTCAAAATTAGATCCAAAGTCGAAATGTTATGTCTTTGTTGGGTATGACTATGCAGTGAAAGGATATAGGTTGTGGGATCCTATATTGCGGAAGATAGTCATTATTAGATATGTAACATTTGATGAATCCTCTCTTTTAAAATCAAATGTTGAAAGAATTGAACAGGAACAGGTATCACAAAATCAACGAGTTCAGTTGGAGGCTAGACCTTTCAGTGACATTCGGAAGGAAGGAGAGACTTCTGGAGAAAAAGGTGTTGAAGACACAAAGGAAGCTGTTGAAGCTTCTGAACCAGTTCAAGTTTCTGAATAAGTTCAGCAACCACTAACTCTAAGAAGGTCTACAAGGGAAAGGAAAACTCCCAAAAGATATGAAGATTCTGCTTCATCTTTTGCTTTGATTACTGAAGATGGGGAACCTTCTTGTTATCAGGAAGCAGTAAATGATACAGATAGCAAAAAATGGAAAACGACTATGGAAGAAGAAATGGACTCCTTAGCGAAGAACAATACATGGGATCTTGTAGAGCTTTCTGAAGGGAGAAGTGTTGTTGGATGCAAATGGGTCTTCAAGCTAAAATGGAAATTTGATGGAAGTATCGAAAGGTATAAGGCGAGACTGGTAGCAAAAGGGTATTCTCAGGTTCAAGGTATAGACTTTCATGAGATTTTTTCTCTAGTTGTAAAACTTGTTTCTATTCGTACTGTGTTGGCACTAATTGTGTTACTTAATCTTGAGTTAGAACAGTTAGATGTTAAAACAAGTTTTCTACATGGTGATTTGAATGAAGAGATATATATGGAACAACCAGAAGGTTTTGTACAAGGTTGCAGCAGAAGATTAGTTTGCAAGCTCAGGAAATCATTGTATGGTCTGAGGCAGTCTCTCAGACAATGGTACAAGAAGTTTGATTCCTTCATGGCGAGGCAGAACTTTATAAGAAGTGAGTATGATCATTGTGTATACTTCAAAAGTTTCAATGACATATTTATTATCTTAGCTTTGTATGTTGATGATATGCTTATTGCAAGCAAAAGCATGGAAGAGATCAACAGGTGAACGGATCAACTCTCTAGGACGTTTGATATGAAGGATATTGGAGTAGCAAAACATATCTTGGGCATGGAGATACACAGAGACAGGAAAAATGTTAAGCTTTGGTTGTCACAGCAAAAGTATGTGGAGAAAGTACTTGAAAAGTTCTCTATGAACAATGTGAAACCTGTTAATGTTCCACTAGCTTCCCATTTTAAGCTTTCTTCCGTTTTGAGTCCTAGAGATGATGAAGAAAAGAAGTATATATCTCATGTACCATATGAAAATGTTGTAGGCAACTTAATGTATGTGATGGTATCTACAAGACCTGAGATTTCACATGCAGTTCGAGTTGTCAGCAAGTTCATGGAAAATCTAGGTAAAGAACATTGGCAAGTAGTGAAATGGGTGCTTCGATATCTAAGAGGCACAAGTGACCATTGCATCGTCTTTAATGGTAGTGAAGGATTAGTTTGTGGATATGTAGATGCTAACTATGCAGGTGATTTGGACAAAAGAAGATCTACTACAGGTTATGTCTTTACTCTTGTAGGTGGAGCAATTAGTTGGATGTCAAAGCTTCAAGAAACAATTGTGTTGTCCACTACCGAAGCTGAATATATAGCTGCTTCAGATGCCAGTAAAGAAGCAATCTGGTTAAAGGGTCTGCTCGATGAGATAGGAAGGATGCAGGAGAAAGTGAATGTACTTTGTGATAGTCAAAGTGCTATTCACTTGGCTACAAATCCTGCTTATCATAGTAGAACCAAGCACATTGATGTAAGGTATCATTTTTTGAGACATGTGATCGATGGTAGAAAAGTAACTCTTCGAAAGCTCCATACATGAGAGAATTGTGCAGACATATTCACAAAGCCAATTACAGTAGAGAAGTTGCGGTGGTGTTTAGCTTCTCTTGGCTTGCAAAAACGATGATGAATGGGCATGGGGAAGGGATTAGGAAAATTGTTGTCAAGGTGGAGTTTGTTAGTTTGACAACAAATTATGTAATTTTAGGTAAAATGTAACTAGTCAGTTCTATACCGAAATGTTAGTTATGTAACAGAGGTGGATAGTATAAAACTAGTGAATTCATGAGAAATGTAATCATGGAGAATCATTGTTGAATTAATAGATTCTAATCCCTTGCCCCATGGATGTTTCCTTGACACCCTATCGAGGTTTTACCACGTAAATCCTGTGTGTCTATTTGTGTGATTGATTTCCAGTTAGTTATGTTTTCTTCTTGGTCAATATATCACTGAATTTGTGTAATTCGTTCCTATTATTTCTGCTATTCGACCAACAAAACAAAATCATTATATTGAATTGTAGAAAAATTGGTTAATATGGAACCTAAATAAAACACAAACCCATCTTAAACAAACCAAAATTTAGAAAAACCAAACCTAAACCAAGAATCAAGAAATTGAAATGATGAAATTGATGTATCCTTAGCTACATTGAGGTCACTAATACAAGATCTCCAAAACATCACAGAGTCATCATGATTGTCTCTTGCAAGGTAATTAAACTCAATTGTATTATCCATGTCCAATTCCCAAAGCCAATTAACTAATACTTTTTATAACGAGGCTAGAATGTATGAAAAATATAGAAGTAATATCAATAAAGGCAAAATGAGAGGCCTCAACATTACTAAACGAGACTTTTTTATCTTTACTTATTGACCGAAGAGACAATCAACCTTTACTACTAAACAAAATTCACCTTTGTATGGAATGGCACATATACTAAGCATTTCTAGACAATTGGATGGATAACTCATTTATGGTATTCAATAAACCTCCCTATAATAGTAGGGAGATACCTCTATACTTCTCAAAGATGTTACAGGTAGAGTTGCAACTAGGTCTCCATTTACAATAATTTGGCATGGGAGAATTCCAAGGTGTGTGTCATATATTTGTGCAAGATAGGAAAAATTTTGGATGCAACCCAACACTAAGTACTCGTCCACCTAGACGAAGGCCTAACCCTCTTACCAAACATCTTGCAATTATGAATAGCATTGTTGAGACACAAATGGTAGTAGCCACATGGACTCGCACACTAGTGTAGAATGGCATCATGGTGGCATTGTCATGTGATGAGCCACAAAAAACTAATGTTGTGGGTTGGGTTGGACCATCAGACTCTATAGTAGGGCTTGACCAGTAGAGTCCATATGGAGGCTCACATATGTACCTAATGTGAGAAAACCTACTATAGCAAAGCGGAGGGAAATAGGGAATGCATATTTATGGAGAAGTTAATATCTAGACCATCGTGATATATA
>APFE031378522.1:0-31809 GCA_000404065.3 Pinus taeda
TAAAAAGTTACTTGTGGTCACTTCTAGAGCCTTCTAGAAGAGTGTTTGACGTGTATTGAGCGCCTCCAGATGGTTCATGCATCCCTATGATAGAGGAACTTATCCCATGAAGAGAGGAGCTACCCCATCCAAAAGAGGGAGTATCCCATTGATGTTGGAACTGAATAACTTCCTCTAGAACACTATAAATACAGGCATTGGGCCAAGGGAGGGGAGGTTGAAAGCTGAACATTCGAAAGGGTAGATGCTGCTGGAATTAGGACTTCCATTGTAAGCTTGTGAGGAGAGATTACCATCCTTTCTTGTTTCATTTGGAAGTGGGTGAGCTTGTCAAAGTAGAGGAAAACTCTTGCTGGACCCTGGGAGGAACTTGCACACCACCAAGGCTCAGGTTGTAATGGTTTCTTTTTTGTTTCCTTAATACAAATAAGTCCATTCTTCTCAATGATTTGTTGTTAATGAATTGTTTCATATGCTCCTTGGTCTATATGTTGAATATGCTTTGTTTTATGGAATATTCAGGTGTTATGTAATCATTTGATTGTTAGTGTATGCAGGTTTCAAAGTGAAGGAGGAGATCAACAGGATCGACGAGGCTAGACTGCTACAAAAAGCGTTGGACTTCAGGTAGGATCGAAAAACACTTGGTTTCTCATATAATAATGTATGTTTAGAGAAGTATTGCTCTTAATTGTCTTGTTTGTCACTAGAGAGTCTTAGACTCCTAGGGAGGTTAGTTTTGTCAGCAAAAATAACTCTTTCCGCATGACAGCTTCCATTTCGCTATGGGATCTTCTAATGGTCTCTATCATTTCTTGGATGAATTCCAATTGATTCCAATGCTTACTTACTACCTTTATTATTCCTCCTCATACTATTTTCCTAACTGCTTTAAGGGAAGGTTTGTTGGTGTTCTCTCTCTTCAAAAGCTCCAATTTAGTTTTGATTCTCTTGATGTGTTCCTTGACCCAAAGGAGCTCTAACACGGTAATTTCTGGCTCTTGCATTTGGTCTATTAGCGAGTCCTATGGCTCCTCAATGATTCTTGACATCATTAATGATTCCACCTGCCCAAACTAAATATGCATGGCTTTTCTCAAGTATAATTCTACTTTGATTGGCATTGTGGCACTGGCATCATCATAATGAAAATATGCTTCTTTATCCTTTCCCTTCATCTAGATATCGACGAAGTTCCTCGTGGATTAGGAGGACATTATGATGGATGTTGAATTTGACAAGTTCATTCTCAGTTGCATGCAAGATGAACTATAGGGTGACATGTACAAAGTGACAAAAATGGGTCCCTGGACTAATTTTAAACCAATTTGGTTGTGACACGTGTCAGGATTGAATCTGGAAAGAATCTCAAATGAAAAAGAGGGAATTTTAAAACTAAAATTATAAAACTAAAAGTAAATGAATGTGTCAAATTAAAAGAATAATAATTTCCATACTCAATAATGATGGTTGGGTATGCATTTTATTTTTTTAGTCAAATTCAGTGAAAAACTAAGGTATACCAATTTTGAAAATGGATGCAGGTGCATAGCCCAAGCAAACAATTTGATGAAAATTGGACAAAAGCTTACCAATGTAATGGGATGGTCACATGGTAATCTTGGAGGAAAATATTGGTTTAGGAATTTTGAATGTTTAATTTAGGAGGAGTTTTGATTTTTTTAAATAAGTGGAGGAGTTATTTTCTATTGTAAATGCGGCTTTTTAGTTTCCTTTGTTTTATAGAGAAGATGAAACGATTCACCTCTTGTGATTCTTGGTTAGTTTTTCTTTTCAAAGAGAATGAGCATCTGGAAGCAAAAGAATGAGGAGAAGAGAGGACTCATTGTTTCCTCTTTGAAATTACAGTTTTGTAGGTTGCAAATCGCATGTACTTTCCAATCTATGTGAACCAAAAATCATTTTTATGTGAATGGCGTGGAGGAATAGTTATTGGAACTTTGCATTTGATTTATTTGATTGAATTTAAATTATATGGTTAAATAAAGTCAAATTATGCTTATCAAATGTTATTTAATTGCAGTTTATTCCTACATGTTGGTTAATCTAAGACCCTATAAACTGTTGTATCAATTTCCCTTAAGAATTTGTACATCGTGATTTCCATTGTTGTGTGATTTGGTCTTCTTTCATTTAGTATTCTTGTTGTATTGATTTCATAGACTTGTATAGGAATGCTCACTATTCTGGGGTGGTGAATGTGTGGTTTCATTTTCCCAAACAATTGGAACGCTAAGAATTAAAACGAGGTACCCTATTTTGAGAAGAACGCTACCAAATCATTTGGTAGCACCAACATTGTGGTTGTGGAGAAGGACGTTGCCAAATCATTTGACAGTGCCAACATTGAGTTAGTGGAGAAGGACACCTCCAAATCATTTGACAATGCTAGCATTAATTTTTTAGAGAAGGATGTTGCCAAATCATTTGGCAATGCTATACTGAATTCCGCAATGCCTGCCAAATCATTCTACAATGACTTTCCAAATATAATTGGAGGACTATGTATTAAGTGTAAATTTTCCTTCTAGCCTACCTATTTGCACCAATGTTTGGTATGGGAGCCACCCTTTGCATGTGTGTTATTGCCTACACTGTAAGAGAAGATGGTTATGCAAACGAGAAGAGCACAAGGTCGAGGAAGTAGACCTGTGGGTAATGCAGACTTCAAAGAAGAGATAAGGAGACTGTAATCTCATCTAGATACCATGGAGGTAGGAAGACAACGAGATCCTGAGGCTGGAGATATTAGTGAACCTAAAGAAGAAGTTGAGGAAGAATGAGAAACATATATTGAGGAGACTCCATAAGGCATATTATTGAGATCATTGTTACGCTCAAGTTTAAGACCAAAGCCTAGATTATCTACCTATGATGGAAGCCGCGGAACTGAAAAATTGTTTGCTTAGATGAGTGAGTTAGACAAGTATTTTGAATATGAACAGATGGGCGATTAAAAATAGGTAAATTTTGAAGTAACAAGGTTGAAGGGTTATGTTGCACTATGGTGGGACAATGTGCAAGTTGTAAGGAGAAATAAGAATAAGCCATCGATCAAAAGTTGGGTTAGGATGAGTAAATTCTTACCAAGAGATTACTAGTTAACTCTCTATAGGAAAATGTAGAAACTCAAGCAAAGGTCACTGACAGTAAACGAATATATAAAATAATTTTACAGAGTTAACTTGAGAGCAAGTTATGTGGAAGATACCCCAGAAAAGACAACAATGTATATTAATGGCTTAAGAATGGATATTCTGGATGAAATCAACATACTTTCTTCAAGGACCATGAAAGAAGCATCCCAATATGCCTTAAAGGTAGAAGAAGATATATAAAGGAAGTAGAACTCGGGTAGAGGGTGTGGTTTTACTAAAGGAAGAGGATAGTCAACTGGAAGAGGAACACTTCCAGCTCAAAATAATGATGTAAGAAGCTCAAAACGACAAGGGAAGTTGGAGAAAGAAGGTGGAACTAAAGGAGGAATACCTTATCAAAGAGGTAGAGGAAGAGGCAGAGAAAATATTTACAAATGTTACAAATGTGGAAAAATGGGTCATAGATATTTTTAGTGTCCAAAGAATGAAAATGCAGGACAGTGTGGTGCATAGATAGTTCAGCAAGAAGCAGCAGAAGCATAAGCACCTGAGGAAGAAAATATGTCAAAAACGGGAGATGCGTTGATGATAAATAAATTCTTGTTGAATCTATATAAAGAAATTGTTGAACCAACCCAAACAAGGTCCTTGTTTGATATTATGTGTAAGGAAAAATGGAAGTGCTACAAGATAGTGATTGATAGTGGAAGAACTCACAATCTTATTTCCTTAGAAATGGTGGAAATTTTGGGACTGAAAGGGATTAAACATCTAACACCGTACAAGGTATCCTGGCTACAAAAGGGACACAAATTATTAGTAAATGAGCAAAGTGAAGTTGAGTTTCAGATAGGAAAATATAAGTACAAAGTGATCTATGATATAATTCCAATGGATGTTTGCCACGTCCTTTTGGGTCAATCATGGTAGTTTGTCAGGAAAGTGATACATGATGGAGAGAGAAATTACTACAAGTTTGAAAAGGATGGCATTAAACATATTCTTGGACCATTGAAAGGAGAGATGTGGATGAAACAAGCAACCCAAAAGCACTATTGTTAAGTGGAAAACAATTTCTACAACAAATGGAAGAAGAGGAGGTCAATTATGCCATAATCGGTGAACCAAAGGTAATACTTCCACACACTGAAATTGTATATTTACCTATTGAAATTTAGGAAATGTTGCATGAATTTAATGATATCGTAGTAGATGATTTTCCAAGCAAGTTACCACCTAAAAGAAGAATCAACCATTATATAAATTTGATATCAGGAGAAAACCTTCCAGATAAGGTTGCATATCAAATGGCACCCAAAGAGAATGAAGAAATACAGAGACATGTTCAAGAGCTTTTGGAAAAATGGTTAATAAGAGAGAGATTGAGTCCATGTGTTTTTCCTGCAATGCTAAGTTGAAAAAAGGATGGAGAGTGGAGGATGTGTATGGATTCCAGATAAATCAACAAGATCACAATTAGATATATATTTCCATTGCCATGGATGGATGATATGATGGATTGTTTGAATGGGGAAACTTACTTTTCAAAGATTGATTTGAAATTTGGTTACCATCAAATCTGGATCGAATAAGGGGATGAGTGGAAGACAACTTTCATGACCAATGATGGGTTGTATGAATGGCTAGTTATACCATTTGGACTGACAAATGCACCCATTACATTCATGTGTTTGATGAACAATGTATTGAAGGATTTCATTGGTAAGTTTGTTATTGTTTACTTAAACGATATTTTGATTTTTACTCAAACTAAAGAATAGCACCTTAGACATGTGAGATATGTTATGGAGAGATTGCATTAAGAAAATTTGCTAATTAACTTGAAGAAATGTACTTTTATGAAACCTGAGTTAGTATACTTAGGTTTTTTCATTTCAGAAGATGGACTAAAAATGGATTTGGACTAAAGAGGCAATTGTGAATTGGCCTTCACCCAAGAGCATCTTCAAAGTTAGAAGCTTTCATGGATTAGCTAACTTATATCGGAAGTTTATAAAGAACTTCAATGGTATTTTTGCACCTATCATAGATATAATCAGGAAGGACAGGCAACCATTTTTTTGGACAACAACAATAAAGGAAAGTTTCCAGCTATTGAAGAAGAAGATCACTGAGGGACCAGTGTTGAAGTTGCCAAACTTCAATAAACTTTTCCAAGTAAGATGTGATACCAGTGGGACAAATATTGGAGTTGTACTGAACGAAGAAGATAGATTTGTTGCATATTTCAATGAGAAGTTAAGTGACTCAAGATAGAAATATTCTTCTTATGACAAATAATTATATGTTGTGGTTCAAGTTTTTAAGAATTTGAGGGATTATTTAATTCCCAAGCAGTTTCTTCTATTCACTAATAATTATTCATTGCAGTATATAATGCAACAACACAAGTTGAACCATAAGCATGCCAAGTGGGTTGAAATTTTTCATAATTTCACCTTTGTAATTGATGCTTTGAGCAGGAGAAGTCTGATTATGTAAGAGAGTCAGGTGCAAGCTTTAGGCTTTGACCATTTGAAGGATTTGTATGAGTTTGATGTTAATTTTCAATAAGATTTTGATGCATGCAAGAACCTTGTAAACAGAGATGACCACCCATGGGGAGATTTCATGTTAGAGGACGATTTGTTATTCAAAAACAACCAGCTATGTATTCCTAACATTTATATGAGAGAGAACCTAATACAAGAAAAGCACAATGGAGGGTTGACAAGACATTTTGGTGTTTATAAGACACTTGGTTAGTTGAACCATTTTTATTTCTGGCCAAAGATGAGAGTGGATATGAAAAATTATCTGAGTAGGTGTATGGTGTGTCAGCATGCGAAAGGAAGGAGTCAAAATGTTGGACTATATACTCCTTTACCCATTCCTGGTAGACCATGGGACTCAATGAGTATGGATTTTCTTTTGGGTTTACCAAAGAATCAGCGAGGCAATGGCTCAATAATTTCATTTGTGGAAAAACTTATGAAACTGACTCATTTCATTTAATGTTACAATACTAGTGATGCTACACATGTGGATACTTTGGTTTTTTAATGAAATTCTTTGATTGCATGGTTTGTCAAAGAGTATAATTTCTAACAGGGACACAAGGTTTGCAGGGAATTTTTGGAGAACCTTGTGGAAGAAACTTGGAACCAAGTTAAATTTTAGCTCAACCTATCATGCACAATTTGATGGATAAATTGAAGTGGTGAATAAAAGTCTCGGGAACATATTGAGAAGCATTGTGGGTGATCATACCAAGCAATGGTATCGTGTACTAGCTCAAGTTGAGTTTTCATATAATGATTCTCCAAATAGGAGTATAGGGAAAAGCCCATTCCATATCTTGTATGGGATGCATCCTAGGATAGTTTGTGAATTGTGATATTTAGGAAGAGTGGAATAAAGAAGTGTTGAAGAAGAATATTTTGTAGCAACAATGAGTGAGTTACATGAACAAGTTAAGCAAAGGTTACAAGTCAACAACACCAAATAAAAGCATAAAGAAAATTTAGAAAGAAGTGAAGTGAACTTTGAGGTGGGAGACATGGTCTTAGCTCACCTAAGAAAGGTTCTGAGGAAGAAGTATAATAAACTTAAGATGAAGAAGATAGGTCCTTACAATATAATTCAAAACTTTTCTATAAATTCTTATGAATTGGAGTGACCTATAAGAATATGTATTTCACCAATTTTCAATGTGGCTGATTTGTATCCTTATCAAGCCAGTGATAGAGACTCATCTACAACGAAGGCATATAGTGATGAATTCAGCGAGAAACAGTGGGTAAAACAAATGCCCGTGGAGAAAACATTAGAGGCTGAAATGATTTTGGACACAAAGGTTGCAAAGAAAACAAGAGGAGAGGAATATTTGGAGTACTTAGTGAAGTGGAAAGATCACCTGGTTGGAGATTCTACTTGGATGAATATTGAAGATCTACATAAATAAGATTATTATGTAGAAGAAGTTATGAGCAGGAGCTCATGAATCTTTCTTTCTTGGGGAGCCTAATGCATATGCAAATGCCAATCACAAAATTTGATCAAGACTGGACAAAAGCTTACCAATGTGATGCGATGGTCACATGGTAACACTTGGGGGAAATCTTTTTTTAAACATTTTGAATGTTTAATTTAGGAGGAGTTTATAATTTTTTTAAACAAGTCGAGTTATTAATGTGGAATTTTAGTTTTTTTTTGTTTTGTAGAGAAGATGAAACGATTCACCTCTTTTGAATCTTGGTTGTCACATGTTAGTTTTTCTTTTTAAAGAGAATGAGTACCTAAAAGAAAAATAAGGAGGAGGAGAGAGGACTGGTTGTTTTCTCTATGAAAATATAGTTATGTAGGTTGAAAATCGCATGTACTTTCCAGTCTATGTGAATAGGAAAGTGTTTCTACATGAATAGCATGGAGGAACAACAAATGGAACTGTGTGTTTGATTTGTTTGATTGAATTGAAATTGTATGATTAGACTAATCTGAATTCTTGTCATGAACTGTTATTTAACTACAATTTATTCTTGTACATTGGTTAATCTAAGATCCTGTAAATTGTCGTCTCGATTTCCCTTAAGAATTTGTACATTGTGATTTCCATTGTTGTGTTATTTGGTCCTTTGTCATTTGGTATTCTTATTGTGTCTACTTCATATACTTGTGGAGGAATGCTCACTGTTCTTGGGTGGTGAATGTGTGGTTTCATTTTCCCAAACAATTGGAACTCTGAGAATTGAAACAGAGTACCTTTCTTTGAGAAGGATGTTACCAAATCATTTGGTAGTGCCAGCATTGAGGTTGTGGAGAAGGATGCTACCAAATCATTTGAAAGTGCCAACATTGAGGTTGTGGAGAAGGACATTGCCAAATAATTTGACAACACCAACATTGAGTTTTTGTAGAAGGACGTTGCCAAATCATTTGAAAATTCAGGATATTTATTTTCCTAGAAACTGTTATACTAAATTTGGTAATGTGCTGCCAAATAATTTTACAACAACTTGCCAAAGATAATAGAAGGACTATGTATTGGGTGTAAATTCTCCTTCTAGCCTTCCCATTTGCACCAATAACAATGTTGTAGACAACTTAGAAATAGTTTCAAAATATTGAAGGAGGTTTTTTTTCGAGGTATATTCTCTTATGTTTTAAAAGAAAAATCTATAAGCTCGTGGCTAGCATTTTTATAAGCCCATATTTATAGTTATTAGACATATCTATAAAGTTATGAACTTCATGCAAATGTTATAAGACAAATCTGGACATATTTAATACCATGGGAGGAAGAAACATATTATCTACAACTGAAAGTGCTTAAAAATACCCAAGGATAGAGCTCAAGCTTGCATTTTGGTCGACTAAGTGGGTATTTCACATTTAGAAGTTAATCTTGTAGTGTATTTATAAAACAAGATTTTTTTAATAAAAAATTAGAAAACTAAAAGTAAACAAATGTGTCAAATTAAAAGAAAAATCATTTTCTATCAAAATCACTCAAAAATACTCAAGAATGAGGGTTGGGTGTTCATTTTGCTGAACTCGTTATATTCAGTTAAGAAATCAAGAATACCAATTTTGAAAGCAATGTTGTAGGCAACTTAGAAAAAGATTCATAATTTTGAAGGACTTGTTTGTCATATGTGTGTGTGTGTGTATGTATGTGTGTGTGTGTGTTAGCATTGGTGTTGTGTTGTAGTGTTGTTGGTTGGCATTGATGTCAACCTGGTAACATGACAGTAGCATGAGATGTAGCTCATTGTATGTCAATGAATATGCTTATTTTGGTACAGTTGTTTGATTGATTGCATGACTGGTTGTAGGTGTTAGCGCAGGCACTAGATGGTGTTTGATGTATATAGATCTATTGCAAATGATTATGTTGCATTTTCAACATTTTCTCTAGTTTACTTGCACATCTTGCATACTTTCATGAGTAGAGTATTACCATGGTACAAGTATTCTTGGTATTGAAATTACCATGGTATTTTCTCATGGTATCAGTTTGGAGATTACCATGGTACAGGTCTCCTTGGTGTTAACATAACCATGGTATTTTCCCATGGTATTGGTTTAGCGATTACAATGGTACATGTGTCCTTGGTATTAGCATAACCATGGTATTTTCCTATGGTAAAGGTTTGGATATTACCATGGTACATGTGTCCTAGGTGTTGGCATAGCCATGGTATTTTCATGTGGTATTGGCTTAGAGATTACCATGGTATAGGTGTCCTAGGTATTGGTATAACCATGATATCTTCTCGTGGTATTGATTTCAATACTGTTGAGGATAGTTTGACATATACTTTTGTGATAATATTGGGTTGATTCTTTTGATGTGTTATGTGAGTGTGAGAGTGGAGAAGAGTGTGTAAGTTGCGAGAGTTGTGAATCATATTTTCTGAAGCGATTTGCAGGTGTTGCAGTAGTTAGCGTTGGCATTATGATACAAGGGTTGTCCTTGATGGCAACTCACTCAGATGACAGATCATAGTGCAACAAGTCAATAGCAAATATTTAATGATCAAAGAGAGCTATATGCAGGTTAACCTAGACAAAGAAGTGTATACATGTGGGTTAACAGACCAAAAGGAGCATATAACATACACACGCAGCTTCACAGAAGGAAAGACGCGTACATGTTGGAAAACTAATTTTTAGTCCATGGTATTTTCATCCATGGTATTGGTCCAAGGTATCTGGTCCAAAGTATTGATCCCAAGTATTTGGTCCAAGGTATTGGTCCTAAGTGGTTTTGGACCATGGTATTGAGAAAGGCCTAACACTATATAAGGAGGAGAAGATCATTAGGCCATGGGGTGCAAGTATTGAATATCTGATGAAGTGTGAGATCTAGTATGCAAGTTATGGGTTTGTGATGCTTTTCTTGATCTGAACTAAGGATGAAACTATGTGGATGATGATGAATGATGGATCAGGATCTTAAGGCTTGAATATATTATCATTATCTGGTTTGATTCTTGATAGTCTAGATCTGAATTACAAACACATGTTTATTATATAAATGTTATGATCTGGGTATTATTGATGTCTGGAATAGCTGCAAAGTTATGAGTTAATATTTGCAGATCTGTACGCGGGTTCGCATTGGTAAAAGTGTGTATACACACCGGTTCGGTTCATCAGAGTAGCGTATACATTATGAAATATGATATCTAATTTTGCAGATGGTTCTGGGTTCTGCTTTGTGTTATGGTTACTATGTTCTGATGACAGGTCTTTAGTGATTCAATGTTTGGTGATTCAGAATTTAATGATTGGTTGATGCAATGGTCGTATCACAATTGTGATTGATTTTGAGTTTCAATGTTGTTGATGGGTCCAGTATGAAAATTGGATGAAACGTGGCCTTCAAATTATGGTGTTGTGATCCAGGAGTATCCAATCTGAAAATTTATGAAATGTGGTCCCTGGAGGAAGAGTGAAGGTTGTAGCCTTCAGTAGGCCAGCGCTTACGTACTAGTAAATATATTGGCTAGTACAAGAGCTAGGGGGTTGTAGCTCCCTTCCAATAGCCACTGGAAAATGAGAGAAGATTGTAGCCTTATGTAGGTGGGTGCCTATGTACTGGTATGAGTTTGCACTAGTACAAGATTGTAAACAGGTTTTTCTTATATTAAAGGAAGACAGCAGCAAGTGGTTTTTGTCCCGCAATGGGTTTCCACCTTATATCATGGTGTTCATGTGTGTTTCTTATGTGTGATGATCTGTTCTATTTTTACTACACCTGGTTACAGTTTATATGGTTAATGAAGTTCGGATGCACTGATTGAAGATCAACATATGATGAATTAACTGAACCATAAGTTTAGTGGATATACACTAGTTGCATTAAACACATGTGCGTGTACACGCAGGTTCCCTTAATTGAAGTAGTGTATATGAATCTGAGTATGGAAATGGAAAACTTATTGATTTGCTAATACTGATTCACCCACTCCCCCTCTCAATATTATTTCCAACAATTAGCAAGTGTATGTTTCAGCCATCACATTATGCAGAGAGCGAGGAGGTGAACTAATGTTTGGTTGCAGTTCTATTGGAAATTGGTAGTAGTTTTTGTTTGTTGGTTGTATCCAGTAGTTATTTGTGAGAAAATTGGTTATTGTAGAGAGGGTTTTTCTCATGTATTTTATACATTATTTTATGCAGTGTTTGGTGAGATTGTGATATAGTTTATGATGTTTTGATTTTGCTCTTTGAAGAGATTGTTGTGGTGATGTTTGTGTTGAGAAGATTGGGAACCCAGTATGAAAATATATGAAACGCGGTTCGCATGGAGGAAGTGAAAGAGTGGAGGCCTCATAGTAGATAGTGATTCATCGTATTCAGTAGAAGGAATATATTTCTCCATCTAATCGGTGTTAGATTTTCCAATGGGTGTTGAAGAAGGATCGTTGGTCATGGGTGCTTCCAGTGAATAGATTTCCATAGATTCATGAGAGAAACATACTTCCTAACTGATAGGTGCCACCATATTATAATGTAAGCCATGTCTTTCGGCTTATGGGTGTAAGATCATCCATGTATAGTTTGTTCGACATATTAATAAAATATATTGAGCAGTGTTGTCGTAGCAAGGGTGGTTTTTTACCCAGGAAGAGTGTTTTCCATTAGAAATATTTGTGTCTCTTATATTGAATGCTTGCATGGTTTTATTTGTGTTTGATGCTCTAATCCTTTCTTATGTGTTTTAGTTTATGTATGGTTTAAAGAATAATCACTTTGGAGAAAATTTTATAAATTCCTTCACTACTAATTCACCCTCCCCCTTCTCAGTAGTGATGTAGTTTCCAACAATTGGTATCAGAGTGGGGCTCCTAATTGCAGGTTGATCATTGGAGAGTGGTTCTGGGAGTTTTGGCATAATTTTTCAAATTTTTCAAAATTGATCAGGAAGGAGTTCCATTACTTCATGAAGGTAAATTTACAACTTGGACGATGAAATTGGATTCATATTTTCTATCCCTTGATGAAAATATTTTGTTATTAGTGGAATATGGAATTAAAGATGAATTTAATGATTTGGCTAAAAATATTCACTTGCATGGGATTTCAAGATCTGATAATCTTTATGTGTACCATTGTGAGACTACAAAAGATAGGTTGGATAGGTTGCAAATTGTTTGTCTTGGAGGAAAATTGCAAATCTTAGTGATGGAGAAAAATGAAAAGTGTTCAAACATATTATAGTGGTAAATCAACCCTCCTCACAAGATGAAGATGAAATCTATAGTGATAGCAATGATCGATCAAGCATCAATCAAGAGGAAAAACAAGAAGAGATCGGTAGCAAAGATGATGAGAAATCAAAGATAATGTCTCTAGAAGCATAATTAAAAGACTCGCAGCTGAAAATAAAGATCAATGAATGTTGCTACAATTTTTTGATGAAAAAGAGTGTTCCTTCAAAGAAGAAATTTTAGATCAAAAAATTCAGCTAGAAGAAAGAAGAAAAAATTGACAATGGAATGAGGAAACAATATAAGGAGCTGGAGGATGAGTGTCAAAAATTGAAGGATGAAGCAATTTCTGCAAGGAAGGAATTAGAAAGGTTCAAAGATAATTCTCAAGCATCTAGAATCAAATCAAAAATTGTTGGAACAACTAGTAGCATGAGAAAAATAAGAATCAATAGCCATGTAAGAAGCAGAAGAACAAGTGAAAAGGGCCAAAAAAATAGAATTGGGAGGAGTTACAATTGTGGAATACATGGACATATAGCAACAATTTGCAGTAGTGGAGATATCATACCCTCTCATCAAAAGAAGCAGCCTAAGGAGAAGCAATATCAAGAATGCATGCAAAGAATATCACCATATATTAGTTATAATAGTCCTTTTATGGTTATCGTTTCTCATGCAATGATTTTGGCCATAGGGCTATTGACTAAAAAGCATATTCAAGGAATAGAAATTAGATCAACATAAGATATCAACATATTCCTCTGTTCCTTGGTCACATAATATGTTTTGTGTGTGACAATATTAGCTATAAGGCCAAGGATTACAAGTTGTCCATGTGTTTCAGGAGATCCAATCAGAGGAAGAAGAACATACAAGGCCAACCACACAAGAAAAAGGAGGATCATCAGTTGAAAGTCTGGAGGAGAAAAGACCAGCAAGGAACTCTCATAAAAAATTGAGGTCTGTATGGTCTCAGTTGGAGCATATGGTTGCATCATGAGTTGCACGTATATTTTTGGATGTGTAACCACATATGAAAAGAGTGCATGAAGACAAATATTATTATTGTAAGAGATGCATGTGTTTAGGGGGATTTCATGAGGTTTCAAGTGTATTTTATTTCTAATATATTTCTTTCTTGTTTGAATATCAATTGGATCAGTCATATTGTTACTGATGGTTTTTGGAGCAACTGCATGATGAAGCTTTCATTGATACTTTTGATGGTATGGAAGCCATGTAGTATTATTATCTACATGATTATGATGTGATGAGGGGATCATACATTAAGGTGGGAGTATTTTTGCTTCCAAGTGGACCTACAGAGTGTTAGCATTGAGGAGATTCTTGTGAATATATTTGATTTTGATTTGATGCAGGGGAGAGTTTTTTTGTTACTACCACATATTCCAAGATGGTGTACTTGCATGACATAGTCGGTATATTGATGATGCATATATTTCTAGATCATATTTTTTTCATGTATTGCCATGCATATGTAGCTTCCACAGAGATCAGATGATATGTTGGAGTTAGTTCATCTAGAGTATGCATATTATTGCATATGTCTTCTATTTCTAGATGTATGATACATGTTGTTGTTGATATGTATTTAGATGGATAAGACATGATTATTTACATTACTGCTCATATATGGAGAAAGTATGTTGTTGCTTACGATTTTTTGATGTTTGATGTGATATAATGCACATATATGGTTGAATCAAGATGTTGATGTCACATGGTGTATGTATGTTATTTCCAATATTGTGATGGTTTTATGTTGTTGTTTCTTGGCTTCTACTCTCATGGGGAGAGAGACTGATTTGACGGCTTGAGGTTGAGGATATGATGAGTTAATGTTTTTTATGCATAGATTAGTTATTTGATTTTTCTGCTAATATGAATTATATATTGTCCATATCTTGATGTTGTTGGAGAGATTGCATGTATTGGTTCATATGTTGCTAGTGATGTTATTGTTGCCTATTGATGGGCTGCTCCAGATTTCAATTGATGATATACTATATTGCTAGTTGATGAACCTCATGGATGTTTTGTGATGATGAGGATATATTTGTTTTTGCTTCTATGATATATTATTGCTACTATCAAATGATTGTGGATGTTGATGTGGAACATGGTGGTGGTTATTATGTTTTTGTTGCAAATTTCTTTGTTAATGTCACACACATGTTGTTGGTGAGAGGATGAGATGTTGAGAGTAGCCATATAACACCATTTTCGATGTATAGTGCCTCTATTTCTACCGCTAGATATGGAGATATTATGTCATTGCTCATGGGGGGCTTGTGCTTGATGCATATGCCATGTACTATCATTTTTGTTGCTACATCGAGCATATATTGATTTTGATTGATGTCATGCACTCATGTTATATCATTTTTTTGGGGATGTATAGAGGAGAGAACCTTTGTGTGCAATTGTAAAATCCATGTATTATCATTGTTTCATCGTTTGGGTGCTTTGGTCATAGAGAGACCCATGATGTCTAGTATGTATTGTAACATGTTTCAATTAGCTATGTATGGGCTAATTGGTCTCATGTATTATTTTGTATACCATTGATGTATCCCCACTACATTAGGTGGATGATGTGATCTTGGGTCATTAGATTTATTGGTTGGTGATAGGTTTTCTATAATGGAGTCATATGTTAGTGTACTTGTCACAACTATGTATTTTCTCCATGGAGCATTGTATATGTATGAAACTTCATTGCATATAATTGTCCAAAGTTGGTTGGATTATAGCTCTTGAAGAGTGGTCTTTTTTACTTGTCAAGGAGGCATATTGCAGCAGGTGGATGTGTTTCTACAGTAGAAAAGGGAGTGTGATTGCAGCTTCATTACATGCTTAGGGGGAGCATGTTCAGTTTTCAGGGATTTCATGGCATTGGCTAAATACTTGCTCACAGCTAGTTTCCTTGTTTTACATGCTTATCTTATAGGATAGACTTATTTGGTTTGCATTGACATGGTGTTGAGTTAGACATGGCAAGTAATTATCTCATCCAACACATTACTGGCATTTTTCTTCAGTCTTGGTATGGCCTTTTGCCATTGCTTTCAAAGGGGGAGATATTTTCAATTATGGAGATCAACTTGACAGTTGCAACTTCAGAGTTGGAGTATTTATGGATATTAGCCTCAGATGTTGGAGATCAGGTTGAGGTTGACATCAATGCCAAAGGGGGAGATTGTTGGCATTGGTGTTGTGTTGTAGTGTTGGTTGGCATTGATGTCAACCTCGTAGCATGATAGTAGCATGAGATGCAGTTCATTGTATGTGGATTCTTACACTTAGTTTGGTATGGGTTTTTACTTGATTTCATGATTCGTTGCAAGTGTTAGTGCGGGCACTAGATGGTGCATGACGTATATAGATCTATTACAGATGATTTTGCTACAGTTTGAGCATTTTCTCTAGTTTACTTGCACATCTTGCATACTTTCATAAGTAGAGTTAATATTCGTTATTCATAAGTATATGTGCAAGTGAACCTCTTCTTGTTTGGGTTCATATTAGGTTGAGTAGGCATTTGGGGTTGCTTAGGTGGATTTTTCCTCATTGGTATTAGCATAACCATGGTACTTGCCCGAGGTATTGGTTTGGAGATTATCATGGTACAGGTGTCCTTGGTATTAGCATAACCATGGTATTTTTCCGTGGTATTGATTTGGAAATTACCATGGTACATGTGTCCTAGGTATTGGCATAACCATGGTATTTTCATGTGGTATGAATTAGAGATTATCACAGTACTGGTGTCCTGGGTATTGGTGTAGAGTCCAAGGACTGCTTTACCTTGACACCCTTTTTGCCTATACTTCTTCCTTTTTCCTATTCCTATCACCTAAATAAGTGCAATTTACATGAGGTTTTGTTAAGGTAAGAACTTACATGTCCTATTTTTCATATTTTGTCTATATACCTTATTGTTTATTAAAAATTGCATTTAGCTATGGAATTGTCGTGATTCTGCAGTTAATCTGCATTTTCGCAACTACCTCCATTGTTGACAAGGTTCGAGCACACCAACTCAACAAAAGAAGATATGGATGGATGAGGAATAATCCCATCATGGATTATTTCATATTCTCTCGAGCCAATCCTTCAAGAAGATCACATTGTAATACGGTCAACCTCAAAGTCAACTGCAAGATTATATGCCAGAATAGAGTCTGAATTTCCCGAAATCTTATCGATTTTCTTTTGAAAATAGAAAATCGATTATTTAGCAATATAGTTTGGTTTAATAGGGATCGTAATAAATATATGTAGGCTTAAAACTCTCATACTATTATTTGGAGAAATGTTATAAGAGCAATGGCCTCTCTATGTTTTGGTGTGCACCACTGTATGTAAATTTTGAAGAACATCTTGTTGAAACTATTTGTGAGTAATAGAATTTGGTTCATATTTACCATGATGCGTTGATTAAAGATTGTATATTGTCTTGTGAAGGGCCCCTATGTCCAGTACAGGTCTTTGATCAATTGCAAATAGATTTCTTTTGATTTCTTAAAGTTAAATTATGGATGCTTTGTTTTGTGTTTTAAAATGCCGTATAATGGAATTCACGATTAAACTGTTGTCTACATCAGCAATTTCCTTTTCTTTCTACCTAGCATACTTCTATTATTTCATTTGCTTTCTACCTGGTAAAGTTTGATCATCTCATTTTCTTTCTACCTAGTATAATTTAGTTGTCTCATTTTATAGTTTGGTTGTTTCTTAGCTTATCAATTTTAGTTCTTGTTTGAGTGAAGCTGCAATAGTGAAAGAGTGACAACCTTTTTCTTGGTAACTGAATTCAAGAATTATTCATTTTCAATTTGATAGAATAGATCTCTTTTATACATGCTTTCATAGTTAGTCTAGTCTAACTGCAACATAAAATTCAAGATAAAAACAAAAATAGTCTAACAAAGTAGAGTTTAGGATCACTCTCCAAGCATCCACAAAACTCTATTAATTTTAGAATAACCAGCTAACAGATTTTAGGAACAATACTCTAATATAGACGGTAAAACCATCTCCATATTAATTCTAAATTTAGACCTTAATAATAACAAAGATATCTTACCAACATAAAATAACTTATAGCACATATAGTGCACTTGTGTTTAATCAATATACCATCCCTGGTTGATAATTTATGCTAACAATTTAAGAACATTAAATTGACTAAACATTTTGGCGCCATTGTCGAGGAAGTACAAATAGAAGTTAAAAAAAAAAAAGAGAAAAATTATCGATTCAAAACATGATATGCATAGGGATAGATACTCTAGAGGTATATTTGTAGGACGAGGAAGAAGCTAAATTCCCACAAATCCACTTACTTCACCACGACTTCAAAATTCCACACCACCTTCTCAAACTTGAATTCCATTTGCAAGTTGACAAAGACTTCCTAAAGTATCAAGATAAGAAATCCAATCCATAACTTCACCTACTTCACCTACCGAAGCTGTAATTGAAGAAAATCCTACATCCCCGACTATAGGAGTAGTTTTTCTATCCTCCACTGGTGAACAAATTCTAGGAAAATGATTAGACATTCCTAGCGAAGACGAAGAATAAGAAACTTATTTTGGCCACCCATTGATTGAGGAACTAGAAGAATTAGAAGAACCTTATATTTTTGAGGAATCTGTCATGGCTAATGAAGGGGAAGGAGAGGTACACAATGTCAGTGGTAAGGAAAATAGGATTGGAGGAGGTAGAGGTAGAGGTAGAGGAGGAGGTGGAGATAGGAATAGAGGAGTGGGTAGAGGTAGACAAAATCAAGACCCTTTTGGATTTCCTATTTTCAACGAGGATACAACCCTCACAATGAAAAATATTTCACCTTCTATTCTTCCTAATTTCCATGGAAAAGGAATTGAAACCGAGAGACATTTCTCTTCAAAAAAGTATTATGCAGATCATATGATTATCTCCATGATGCTCAAAAACTGAAATTGTTCCCTGCTACCTTAAAAGATTCAGCATTAAAATGGTTCATGAGTTTAAGAATGAATTCTGTACAAACATGGGCACAAAGGAAAGAGGATTTCTTAGGGAAATATAGAGATTAATTTATGCCTAGTAACCTTAAAGATGAAGTCTTCAAAATGACACAAAAGGAAGATGAAAATATTGAACACTTAGTAGAGATATTTGTCTACAATATTAAAAGAGAAAAAATGGATAATTTGAATGACGAAACTTTGAAAGCCCCCTTGCTCAAAGCTATCAAAGATGAATGGATTGATCTCCTTAACTTAACAAGAAAAGGAGATATTTCTCAATTTCCATTTGCATATATTTTTATCTATGTGTACATATCTCAAGGGGTGAATCACGAGTTGGAAAGAGCCCTAGAGACCCTCTCTTATCAAGAATTAATAAATCTACAGCTCGGACAGTCAGTAGGGAAGAATTAGGAAGCTTGCTTGATACCTTAAAGACCGATATTTTAGGGGTTTAAGTGAACAGATAGACACCCTTAAAATACAGAATAAGCAAAAATCTGAAAATGTTGCATTATTTGTTTTATGTCCTAGATTTCGAAAGAAGCATGCCCTAAGAGAGTGTCCCTTGGATTCAAAAGCTATAGAAACTTGTTCCATATGTGCAGATAATCATGATACTAAGGAATGTCCTTCCTTACCAGGTCTCAAGGCTGTGTTTAATGATGAAGGAATACCAGAACAAGTAGACCCTCTTTACTTTATAGCCTAGAGACCATGGAAAAACTCCCAACCAAATCAACCACAAGGCTTCAAACAACAACAATTTGCTCAGTCTTCACAAAATAATTGGAATCCATCTTGGAAGCCTTGGGCTCAGCCACAATCACAATCTTGGAATCAAGAATGGAAAAACCCTTATGAGTCTTATGCTCAATATCAACAATATTCACCATCCTATCTTCCACCACAATTCCTACTCCAATATAATCAAATTCCTCAAGCTAAGGAATTACCTCAAGTCCAAGTTCAGAGTCAAAATCCACAGCTCTCCCTACCATTCACACAAAAACCAAATCAACTACCCACTCAACCACTTCTAAATCCTAATAATAAAATGCCACAAAAACCTGTGTACAACATGGAAGGGAAAAATTGTAAAACTTATGTAATAACTCCAATAGATCTAAATAATGTCTAATTAAGATCTGGAAGAGTGTTACAAACAAAACCCCCTTTTGTTATTTAGGAAGCAAGAACAAATCTTCAAAAACATAAAAATCAATCTGAAGAAGGAGAGACCTCTCTCCCTTAAAAAGAGAATAATCAAACAGAAAATGTTCCAATAAATACTCCTATTATAGAAAAACCCTTGGTATCAATTAGACCACCTTTCCCTGAACGATTGAAAAATGATGAAGGAGTAGAAAAACAAATCACATTGCCTGATTATAATATGGTAGATGAATTAATAAATTTCTATATCAAAATTCCTTTATTACAAGCCATAAAAGAAATACCAATCTTTGCAAGAACAATTAAGGAATTAAGTACTAAAAGATCAAGAAGAAAAATAAAAGATATAAAAATAATTCAATTAGTCGAGAAAATTGCAGATATCATGATGGGGAAAATGACAATCCAAAAATATGTAGTTTTAGGAAGCCCCATTGTAAGAATTCACATCAATGGAATTGAAATACCAAACACACTAATTGATCTAGGAGCAGCCATAAACATAATGAGTAAACAAGTTATGGATTCACTTAGGCTTCCTAACCTTCAATACAAACTAGCACTACTACAATTAGCAGATAGGTCTGTGATTAAACCTAATAGTGTGTTGGAAGATGTTTGTGTATCCTTATATTCTTGGGAATATCCTATTGATTTCATGGTCTTAAACACCCAAGAATAATTTAGGAGGACATCCATTAATCCTAGGAAGACCTTGGTTAGCTACAGCTGATGCTTTCATCGG
Source organism: Pinus taeda (assembly GCA_000404065.3). Taxonomy (NCBI): domain Eukaryota; kingdom Viridiplantae; phylum Streptophyta; class Pinopsida; order Pinales; family Pinaceae; genus Pinus; species Pinus taeda. The sequence goes on from APFE031378522.1 coordinate 20,303, forward strand.
TTGTAGATTAGGTGACATGTTTATCTCAGATGGAAATTATACAAAGAAATTTACATTATGACCTCCTGCAATAACAACAATAGAAATAGAGAATGAGGAATGGATAGATGATGAAGATGATATACAACCTATTTTCACTACTAAACAAGTAAGAGAGGAAGATCAAATTTTAAATCTATTGGAAAATAATGAATCTTCCTCACATAGTGCAAGACTAGTTAGACAGCCACAACGAAGAATGAACCCAAATCTAAAAGAAATTGTTAAGGAGGAATTGGAAAAGCCGCTAAATGTAAATTTCATCTATCCAGTATCAAACAGACAATTGGTTTCACCCCGAGAAATCGTTCCAAAGAAAAATTGAAAATGGAGAGTATGCATCGATTACGGGGAATTCAATAAAGAAACATTAAAAGACCACTTTCCACTGTCTTTCATAGATCAAGTCTTAGACACATTAGCAGGGAAAAATTATTTTCCATTTTTGGACTGTTTTAGTGGATATAACCAAATTCAGGTAGCACCTGAAGATCAAGATAAAACTACATTCACCTATCCATGGGGAACTTATTCTTACCAAGTACTTCCCTTTGGATTATAAATGCTCCAGCAACATTCTAAAGAGTAGTCCTCGGAATTTTCTCTAATCTTATTCATGATTGTGTGGATGTGTACATGGATGATTTCACAGTTTATGGAGATTCTTTTAATGAAGCACTTGAAAATTTAGGAAATGTTTTAATAAGATGTAAAGAAACAAATCTCTCCTTAAGTCATGAGAAATGTTTCATGATGTTTAATGAAGGAATTGTTTTAGGTCACCATATTTCAAGAGATGGAATTAAGGTAGACTCATCTAAAGTCGAGGTCATTTCTAAATTATCAATGCCAAACTGTCAACGAGGTGTTAGGGGTTTTCTTGGTTTTATTGGATATTATAGAAGATTTATAGAAAACTTCACAAAAATTGCACCTCCACTCTTTAAACTACTTACCAAGGGTTGTGAATTAAATTGGAATTTTGATTATAAAGTTTCATTTGAAACTTTGAAAAAGAGAATTTATGAAGCACCTATCTTAAAAGGACCTAATTGGAAATTGCCTTTCCATATATCAATTGATGCTTCAAATATAACCTTGGGAGTTGTGTTACGGAAAAAAATATCTTACGCCTTATGCAATCTATTACACCAATAAAAACTTAACTCCTACAGAGTTAAATTATATTGTAACTGAGAAGGAGTTTTTAGTTGTAGTTCATGCCATTAACAAATTCAAACATTATATAACTGGCTATGAGACTTTCATTCACACAGACCATTCTACCATTATATACCTAATGAATAAAATAATCACTAATGGAAGAATAACCAGATGGCTCTTATTGTTACAAGAATTCAACATCACCGTTCTAGATAGACCTGGAAAACATAATACAATTGCTGAATTTTTATCTAGAATTCAGAATGATAATAATGATCAACCTGTAGAAGATGAATTTCCCGATGAATATATTTTTGCAATATCTACTAAATCACCTTGGTATGCAGATATTGCTAATTATTTATCTATAGGGAAAATTCCATTTCATTTGTCTCATAGAGAAAAGAGGAGGATAGTTCACAATAGCACATCTTATTCATGGATAAATGAAGAATTATACAAAACAGGACCAGATCTTATCATCAACAGATGTGTTCAAGAGGATGAAATACCAAAAATACTTAAATAATGTCATGATGAACCATGTGGAGGACATTTTTGTGACAAAAGAACTGCCTATAAATTCTTACTTTTAGGATATTATTGGCCTTCCATTTTCAAGCATACCAAGGAATATGTTAAAATATGTGATAGTTGTCAGAGAATGGGAAAACCCACTCTTTCAAATGAAATGCCATTACAGCCATAGGTACTCATTGAACCATTTGAAAAATGGGCACTAGACTTTTTGGGTCCTATCAATCCACCTTCAAAGCAAAAAAGGTATATTCTGGTATGTACTGATTATGTCACTAAATGGGTAGAAGATAAATCACTTCCTTTTGCTACTGAAAATGTTGTAGTTTCATTTCTTTTTGAGGATAGTTTTACTTTTTTTGGTGTTCCAAGAAAAATTGTAATAGATCAAGGAACACAGTTTACATCTAGATTATTTCAGAAGCTTGTGAAGCAGTACAAAATCAAACATCGAAAGTCCACTCCATACCATCCACAAGCCAATGGAAAAGTTGAGTCTACAAATAAGGTGATTGAAGCAATCCTTACTAAGATTGTACACTTACATAGGAAGGACTGGGGAGAAAAGCTTCCAAAAGCTTTGTGGGCTTATAGAACTACATGGAGAAGTACTACAGGACCTACTCCCTATGAACTTGTTTATGGGAAGCAGGTCTTACTTCCAATAGTGTTCCAGATCCAGACCTATCAAACAACAATCCAGTTAGATCTTGACTTATCAGAAGCATAAAAGCAAAGGATGAGACAACTTAATGAGCTTGATGAAATAAGACAATAAGCACTCTAGAAAAGTAGCCTAATTCAACAATAGAGATCTAGATGGCATGATAAGTACATTAAAGAAAGAAAATTTCATCCAGGAGATTGGGCATTACTCTTCGATTCAAAGTTTAAGAATTTCCAAGGAAAATTCCAAACCCATTGGCTTGGACCTTATGAAGTTGAAATTGTCTTTGACAATGGTGCACTTAGAATCAGGCCTATTGATGAAGAAAAAATTCCTCTTTTAGTGAATGGACATCGACTTAGATTTTATGAGAAGCCATTGGAAAAAGAAGAATTTGTCAAAATTTTCCAAGATAATTTAGAATTGAAGATGGTTGAGAAGAATTCTTCTTCTTTTCCACCTTAGAAATTTTACTTTTCTATATATAAAAAATATAAATATAAAAATATATATGCATATTAAAAAAATATATATGTATAAACATGAAAACCAACATGTTGTTGCCATGCGTATACAGAAAATTTGAAGTGAAAACCAACTCCTGTTAGCACCTTAAATTTTCTCTTTCCAAAAAGAAAGTCCCTTTCCTAAAGTTTTTTTTTTCATCTACAAAATCAGTAACTTTCTGCAGCTCTGACAAGTTTCTGTAGCTCTAATAAAATTGTTTGTAACCAACTTGACAAACACACTTGGTGATTCGAATTAAAGAATAATTGACAATGAAAAGTACCTGCAGAAGATATCAAAGGGAAAATAAGGTTAACAAACTAGTCAAAGGTATGTCATACTTTAATTTTACAATGAGGATTAATATATTGCATATATGAACTAAGAGGACATAGCACTACTAAAATAAAATGAAATCATTGCAAATCGTGGGTGGTGGTTTCTTATCAAAATCATCATAATCCACAACTTAAACTCTCGTCTTGTCCTCATTCTGAATCTATCTGTTGACACCTAATCATAGGGATTTGGTGAACAACTGTAAATAATGTAAATAAATAATAGAGAAAATGGAGAGTCACTGGGAGATGAAACTCAACAGTCACTCCCTCATGTATATAATAATGAACAACTTAAATGAATATACAATCTCATATTTTGAGGAGTTACCTCCTGGCCTGACATGGTATCAGGGCCAACTCTATTTTTAGTATCCCTTCCCTTGTAACTCCCTTTTCTACCTATTTGTATGTTCTACCCATATTGCAGAACTGACACCCCTGACATGGTACTGTGGTGTGATGAGTGCATATTTAGTGATATCACATAAGTTAATGTTGCTCAAATTATTTCTCACCTAGTAGTAGTGTTCCATTGCAGAGGTTGGTTTCGAAAAGCATTCAAAACTGGATTGTTGTGTTCCCATATGCAGCGCTTTGTTATTTCTCACCTAGTATTTGTTTGGAGCATGCTCCTTGCATTATTGGCGTATTGGCATCAATTTGGTGATTGTGATACATCCCATATACCACCGTTTTCTCATGAATTTTTTTTAAATATGTAACGTTGTCCCATAACATATAACTGTGGTTACTGTTGTTGCTTCCGACTTAGCACCATACTGCCTGCATACCACTGCCTCTGCATTTTTTTTGAACGTTGTATTCACCACACAGTCTCTCACTTGGCTACCTCATGATCTCCATACGCACGACCTTCCTCACGACATTTTTTTTTTTGCTGCCACTACCATAAGCTGGACTCTATCCATACATTGGTCCACCGACGTCTAGTTCACTTCCTCAGGGGTATTGACTCCTTCGATTTGAATCAGAGAAGTATTTCGGTACTGGTCTGATTTTGACTTTTTATAGCCTAGGATGATCCCTCGAACATACAATCTAATATGCTCTCCTTGGCGTCCCTTCACCATGTTGATCGAAACACCTCAAGACCCTACCGTCCCCGCAAACAAATGATCAAACCGCTCAGGCATCTCCATTCTGGTTTTCTGGGGTTTTGAATAGAACCTCCAAGATACATGAGTCCTTCAAAGCCACAAATGATGGAGTCCCTTAAAGCCATGCTGGAAGATGATTTTTTTTACCAAAACTGCATTTTTATCAGTAATGCATTTTTGACCAGAACTGCATTCTTGATCATAATTGCACTTTTTTCTTAAAGATATCACTATTATAGTGCAAAAGTGAAAATATTCTATATATTGGCAGCACAATTATATTTTTTTTTACATTTCACAGTTTTTTAAATGCATTCATTAATATATATTGTGGGAGTGGTCCTCAATGGGAAGGAAAATTATCCTGAATGGTCTCAAAAAAGCAAACACACTCTCATTTTTAATTAGCTATGGAAAGGAGTGTGCTTTGGAGATGGAGACAAAGAGCCAGAACAACCTACCTCAGACAAGGAATTCGCCATTTGGGAAAATAAGAACAGCAAGGCTTATGCATTGATTGCAGCATTAGTAAATGAAGAGGTGAGTCACCATATTTTGCCATTTTCAAATGATTTCAAAGCCTTACAAAAACCGAAGGAACTCTATGACTCACACTCTGCACTTGAAGATGTTCAACTCATGATTAATTTGTTCACCCTTGAATTACAAAATGATTATCCTCTTGCTCTTGCATCAAAAGTGGAATCTTTTATGAATGATGTCAAAGTCACTAATGTTGAACTAGACATTCCTCTGATAGCTTTTCTCCAGACACTTTATCCCACTTACTCAAATTATCTTAAGTCATTGCAAGAAAATGGAAACCTTGAAGATATTACCTTTGACTCCCTTGTGAAAAAATTTGCTGAAAGAGAGAAAGCTTTTGGGAAGAAAATAGCTCCTCGGTCTTCTAAAGAGGTTGTGTGTCTTGTACATGAAGAATTCACTGACAACGTTAATGGATTAGTATACTTCGCAGACAAATCAAAACTCAAGCCATCAGGGCTTGGCACAATCAAGCTTAAATTGCTTGGTCTTCCAGACATTCTTCTGCATCATGTTTTATATCTCCCACAACTGAGGAGAAACTTGTTGTCCTTGGTACACATCCGCCAGCAAGGACACTCCATTCATAGGTTTGATGGCAAGGTTGAGGTGAGAAAAGCATCAGACCACTCACTTGTCATGAGGGGGATAGAAGAAGAAAGGCTTCTCAAGCTCCAAGGTACCTCTGCTTGTGCACAAAATTTCTCATACAATTCTCATTATGAAGAAGGTACATTTCCATCAAGTTTATTATGGCATGCTAGATTTGGAACCTTGAACTATGACAACCTCCACTTGTTGAAGAAAAATGGTGTTATTGGTTTTCCTACAATTCCTAGGAAACTTAAGAAATGTGATGCTTGCATTCTAGGAAAGCATAGCAAACAATCTTTTCATGATTCACATTCCAGAGCACATAGAAAACTTTAACTCATTCATTCAAATTTATGTGGTCCAATTCTTGTTCCTTCTGCAAATGGAAATAAATATATGATGACATTTATTGATGACTACACTAGAATATGTTGGGTTTATTTATTGAAGAACAAATTTGATGCTTTTCAAACTATCAAGAACTTTCATACATGGATTGAAAATGATGCAGAATCTCATATTGGCTCTATTTGAAATTATAATGGAAAAGATTACACCTCATATGAATTTGAAAACTATCTTCGCCAACATGGGATCAAACATCAAACAATTCTACCTTATAATCCCCAACAGAACATAGTAGCTAAAAGAATGAATAGGACAATCTTCAATATGGTGCGCTCCATGATGTTTTTCAAAAATGTAAAAGTGATGTTTTGGGCTGATGCGGTTCTATGTGTTGTATATGTAAAGAATAGATTTCCATCTAATTCTATTAGAAACAAGACTCCTTATGAAATGTGGTATGGGCACATTCCCTCGGTAAAGCATCTCAGGGTATTTGGTTCCACACATTATGCCTTGATACCAAAGGTACATAGAAACAAACATGCTGCAAGAAGTCGTAAGTGTATCTTCCTGGGGTATTCAAACACCTCCAAAGCATACCGTCTCTATGATGAAGTCAATAAAAAGTTTGTTGTATATAGAGATGTAATCTTTCTTGAATCATCCAAAACTGACAATGTTGTTGAGCGGCAATTTGATCGCTTGGATAGATTCGCAAATGCAAAATCATTTCAACAATTTGATAGTCAGATTCCACATCTTGAAGGGGAGATTCCTATACTAGATCAATCTATGGAATCTTCTTCTGAAACACTATATCCCCCGCATGAAACTCCAACAACAAATGATACTTTGAGTGATGTGATTGACAGAATTGGGAGACTCAATCTTGATTCAGTCCCAACTCAATCAACGGAGCAGCCTGGACCATTTGAGAAAGGTCCCCCAAAGTGGATGGCAAAGACACTTGAAAGTGTTCATCGTGATGAGGTTGGAAAGGCATCCATTTCCATTTCAACTTGCTATAGACGGGCAAGGGTATTATAAAAGTAGGTTTATTTATATTTTTATAATTTATCTTTAATTATTATTTGGCCCATAGGCTTCACCTAAATAAAATCACTTTTTTGAGTGTTCATAAATATAAAGTGGATTATGGAGTAATTATACAAATAGGTTGATTTATATTTTTATTTATTTTGGACCATGGTATTTAGCCCATAGTATTAAAATGGGTTTTGACTGATAGGCTTCACCTATTTTTTTTCTTTTTTTTTGAGTTTTCATAAATATAAAGAGGTTTATGGAGTAAATATAAAAATATGTTTTATTTATTTACCGTACCTCTATTTTATTTATATTTTTATTTATTTACCATACCTCTAGAGTAAGTATAAAAAGAGGTTTTATTTATTTATCATACCTCCAGTTTATTTATATATTTTTATTTACAATATCTCTTATTTTAGTATTCGTAAACCTCTTTATATTTTAATTTATATTGTGTTATACACTAAAAATTAGATTGATTATTAAATATGAACGACATTAGATTAAAAATGTTAAATGTTTAGTGTTTCATAAACTTATTTATATTTTAAATTTATATTGTGTTATACACAATAATAATTAGATTGATTTTTAAATAGGGACCGCATTAGATTAAAAATATTAAATGCTAAATGTTAAACATTACATGTTAAATGTTTACATTTAGGTTTACACGTTGACTTGAGATTTGGGTGCAAAAAGAAATATTAAAAGATTTTGGAGCAAGATTTTAGATTCTTTGCCTTTAATTAAGGTTTTCTGAATTAAGAAATGATATTGACTTTAGTAAAGAGTAAAATTGTTTAAAATTTTACTTAATGTGGAATTTTAATGTAGTGATTACGATCCATTCAAATTTATATATATAATAAAAGAATTATTTGTTGACACCTAATCATAGGGTTTGGGTGAACAACTATAACTAATGTAAATAAATAATAGAGAAAATGGAGAGTCATGGGGAGATGAACTGAAGAGTCACTCCCTCTTGTATATAATAATGAACAACCTAAATGAAGAACACAATTACATTTGAGGAGTTACCTCCTGGTCTGACATGGTATGAGAGCCAGCTCTATTTTTGGCATTCCAGTCTGCCCTTGTAACTCCCACTTGCCCATATTCTACATAATTCTGTAGAACTGTCACGTCTGTCTTGTAGTTAAAAAAAAAAAATTGGGTTTGTTGCCTCCTCATTAGTTTTTCTGTGGTCCTTTTCGTTGTTCTGGGAGATTAGCAAGCAAGAATTACTAGTTCTTACGTGTTGTTGTGCTACCTGGAGATGTTGTGTGACTCATGTTCAAGATTCAAATGTTTATGTGTGGTAAACCTATGTGTTTGATGGTTGATGAAAGAATGGTGATGTGGCGCTGTTATATGAAAATTTCTGTTTGACTGTGGTTGCATCTTGTGACATCCCAAAGCTCAGCATATACCACTAAATGATGATTGGTATTACATTGGCGAACTCCACTTCTAGTTTTTAATACCTGAATCTAGTGAGCACTGTGTATACGCCTCACCTCCACCGCCTGCATAATTTATTATCTATCCATACAATGCTCTAGACCACCATCTCCACAGTCGATTGTAAACACATACCATTACTCCACTGCAAACGTATACCATTGCCCATTATCGTTGGTCCATTACATTGATAGCACACCAATGTATACCACGTTGTTCCATATATATATAACACTGGTATAATGTTTGTTTTCATATATAACGTTGTGGTTTTCATATATATATAATTGCCTTCTTATAAAACTGTTTTCATATAGCGTTGTCTCCCAATTCATTTAACGCTATAAATCTGCTCCAATTTATATGTCATTGAATACATCCTCCCACCATTAATTTCCTTTGTAAATCTGCTTGAGTTTATGCGTGGTTGAATACACCATATACTCTCCCACGGTTGAATACACCATCCCAGTAGTCGGCTCTCCCAATACAATGCGTTTGGCTCCCACATTGTGCCCATATACCACCTCCCCCAAATCCTGCCTTCACGATATACCACCTTCCCTGAATATTCCCTTCCCCATATATTACCTCCCCAAAATAATACCTTTGTTTTTAATATATCAGAGTGCAATTTTTAACCACAAAGAAGTGCATTTTTATATATTGGCAACAGTGTACATTTTTTTTTAAATGCATTCACTGATATCTATTGTGGGAGTGGTTTTCATTGGCAAGAAGAATTATCCAGAATGGTTGTGGAAAATCAAACACACTCTCATTTTTAATGAGCTATGGAAAGGAGTGTGTGTTGGAGACGGAGACAAAGAGCCAGAATATCCTACCTCAACAAGGAATTCATCATTTGGGAAAATAAGAACAACAAGGCTTATGCATTGATTATAGCATCAATAAATGAAGAGGTGAGTCGCCATATTTCACCATTTTCAAATGCTTTCGAAGCCTTACAAAAACTAAAGGAACTCTATGACTCACACTCTACACTTGAAGTTGTTCAACTCATGATTAAATTGTTCACCCTTGAATTACAAAATGATGATTTCTCTTGCTTTTGCATCAAAAGTAAAATCTATTATGCATGATATCAAAGTCACTAATGTTGAACTCGGCATTCCTCTGATAGCTTTTCTCAAGGCACTTTATCCCACTTACTCAAATTATCTTGAGTCATTGCAAGAAAATGGAAACCTCAAAGATATTACCTTTGACTCCCTTGTAAAAAAAATTGCTGAAAGAGAGAAAGATTTTGGGAAGAAGACAACTCCTCAGTCTTCTAAAGAGGCTGTGTGTCTTGCACATAAAGAAAAGAATCTTGCTCAAGATTCTTCCAGAGGAAGAGGTGGTCGAAGAGGAAGAGGAAGACACTTCAGAGGCTGGGGGGCAAACACTTTCAAAGAGAAAAGTCAGATTTGCACTACATATGTTGCAAAAGAGATGGATCACATGATGCATCCACATGCAAGTTTCCTTGGGACAGAGTTAAGAGGGAAAGAAATCAACCCAAGGGTAAAACTAATGAAAAAGACAAAGGTAAAGTACCTAAATCCGCTCACTATGTTGTGGCACACTATAATATTGGAGTAAATGAAGGCTTATTTAATGCTTCACTTGCTTCTTGGAAAAATAATTGGCTGCTTGATTTATGAGCAACTTGCCACATGACTTTTAGAAGAGATTTTTTTGAAGAATTTATTAACAAATAAAAACTCAAACCATCAGGGCTTGGCACAATCAAGCTTAAATTTCCTATCCTTCCAGACTTTCTTTAGCATCATGTTCTGTATATCCAACAACTGAGGAGAAACTTGTTGTCCTTGGTCCACATCTGCCAGCAAGGACACTCCATTCATATGTTTGATGGCAAGCTTGAGTTGAGAAAATCGCCAGATCACTCACTTTTCATGACGGGGTTAGAAGAAGAAAGGTTTCTCAAGCTGCAGGATACCTCTACTCGTGCACAAAATCTCTCATACAATTCTCATTATGAAGAAGGTACATTTCCATCAAGTTTATTATGGCATGCTAGATTTGGACACTTGAACTATGTCAACCTCTGCTTGTTGAAGAAAAATGGTGTTACTGGATTGCTTAAAATTCCTAGGAAACTTAAGCAATGTGATGTTTGCATTCTAGGAAAGAATAGTAAACAATATTTTCATGATTCACATTTTAGAGCACATAGAAAACGTGAACTCATTCATTCAGATTTATGTGGTTCAATGCATGTTCCTTCTGTAAATGGAAATAAATATATGATGACTACACCATAATGTGTTGCATTTGTTTATTGAAGAACAAATCTGATGATTTTCAAACATTCAAGAAATTTCATACATGGATTGAAAATGATGCACAATCTCATATTGGCTCTATTCGCACTAATAATGGAAAAGAATACACTTCAAATGAATTTGAAAACTATCTTCGCCAACATGAGATCAAACATCAAACAACTGTGCCTTATAATCCCTAACAGAACATAGTAGCTGAAAGAATGAATAGGACAATCTTAAATATGGTGCGCTCCATGATGTTTTTCAAAAATGTAAAAATGATTTTTTGGGCTGATGCAGTTCTATGTGTTGTGTATGTAAAGAATAGATGTCCATCTAATTCTATTAGAAACAAGACTCATGAAATGTGGTATGGGCACATTCCTTTGGTAAAGCATCTCAAAGTATTTGGTTCCACATGTTATGCCTTGATACCAAACGTACATAGAAACAAACTTGGTGCAAGAAGTCATAAGTGTATCTTCCTGGGGTATTCAAACACCTCCAAAGCACACCGTCTCTATGATGAAGTCAATAACAAGTTTGTTGTATCTAGAAATGTAATATTTCTTGAATCATCCAAAACTGACAATGTTGTTGAGCGGTAACTTGATTGCTTGGATAGATTCGCAAATGAAAAATCATTTCAATAATTTGATAATCAGATTCACATCTTGAAGAGGGGATTACTATACTAGATCAACCTGTGGTATCTTCTTCTGAAGCACTCTCTCCCCCACATGAAACTCCAACAACAAATGATACTTTGAGTGATGTGATTGACAAAATTGGGAGACTCAATCTTGATTCAGTCCCAACTCAATCAACGGAGCAG
>APFE031378522.1:32320-86813 GCA_000404065.3 Pinus taeda
AAAAATCATTTCAAGAATTTGATAATCAGATTCCACATCTTGAAGGGGGGATTCCTATACTAGATCAACCTGTGGAATCTTCTTCTGAAGCACTCTCTCCCCCACATAAAACTCCAACAATGCATGATACTTTGAGTGATGTGATTGACAGAATTGGGAGACTCAATCTTGATTCAATCCCAACTAAATCAACGGAGCAACCTGGACCATCTCAGAAAGGTCCCCAAAGTGACTGACAAATACACTTGAAAGTGTTCATCTTGATGAGGTTGGAAAGACAGGAACTAAAAATTCTACCCGGCAAAATGGAGGTGATGTAGATGACTTTGATTCACCTGTTGATATGGATGTTTCTTATTATTGTGGATTGAATTTGTCTATAGATTTTGAACCAAATTCCTTCAAATAAGTTTCTTCTCATGATGAACGAAAAGAATCAATGCAAAAGGAGTATGATGCCTTGATAAAGAATGACACTTGGAAGCTCGTTGATCCTCCATTGCAAACCAAACTAATTGGCTGGAAGTGGGTCTACAAGAACAAGTATAAAGTTGATGGCTCACTTGAAAAGCACAAGGCCAGGCTTGTGGAAAAAGGTTTTGCACAGAAGGAAGGGGTCGATTATGAGGAGACTTTTGCCTCCACAACAAAATGGGCTACCATCTAGACACTCTTTACCCTAGCAACTCAAAATGGTTGGAAATTCCATCAAATGGATGTAAAAATTGCTTTCTTGTTTGGAGATATAAAAGAAAAAAAAATTATGTCCCAACCTGAAGGATTTGCTGTTAAAGGACATGAACATAAAGTATGAAAACTTGTGAAATCCTTGTATGGCCTCAAACAAGCACCGCGAGCCTGGCATGAAAAACTAACTGAGCATCTTCTGAAACTCAATTTCAAACATTATGATCTTGATGATGCAACTTTGTTTGTCAAGAAAGTTGGAAAAACAGTGGTATATCTTGTGGTATATGTAGATGATCTTTTGATGACAAGGAACAATGAGAGCCACATTGCATCCATAAAGAAGGAATTGAGGAAAGGTTTTGAAATGACTGATTTTGGCTATGTTCATTACTATCTTGGTATTGAAGTCAATCAACATTCAAAGTCCATAATCCTTTCTCAAAATAAGTACATTGGAGATCTGTTGAACAGGTTTGGCATGGCTAAATGCAATCCTCTGACTACTCCAATGGAACAAAACTTAAATCTCACATCCATTGAAGGAAAATAATTTGAGGATGCAACAAAGTATAGACAGCTTGTAGGAACTCTCACCTACCTGACTACTACCATACCATACATTTCATTTGTTGTTGGAATCCTCTCCAGATTTATGAGAAAGCCTTGTGAGGGACATTGTTCTGCTGCAAAAATAGTTCTAAAGTACTTGAAGGGAACTTAAGACTTTGGACTCAAGTATACACAGGTGGGCAACCTCAGCCTGATTGGATACTCTGATTCAGACTTCGATGGAGACAAAGAAACTGGGGTATCTACTTCGGGTTATGCTATGAGTCTTGGATCAGGAGTTGTCTCCTGGAGATCATGCAAACAATCAGTTCCAATAGATTCCACAACAAAGGCATAATATGTGGCAGTAGCTGAGGCAACAAAAGCAATTGTGTGGCTCAGGAAAATTCTGGAAGATTTGCAGGTAAAACAAATACATTCGACTCCACTCATGATTGACAATGCCTCGGCAATAAAGTTGGCCAAGAACCCAAAGTTCCATGACCAAATGAAGCACATCCATACAAAATATCATCTGATTCGACATCATTTTGAGGCCAAAACAATCCATCTTCGCCATTGTTCCACTAATGAGCAGATTGCAGACATCTTCACCAAAACACTTGGAAGAGAAAATCTTGAAAGATTCAGAACAATGCTTGGACTCACCAACATCCCTTCAGATTAAGGGGGGAATGTTGACACCTAATCATAGGGATTGGGTGAACAACTGTAAATAATGTAAATAAATAATAGAGAAAATGGAGAGTCATCGGGAGATGAAACTCAACAGTCACTCCCTCATGTATATAATAATGAATAGCCTAAATGAATATACAATCTCATTTTTGAGGAGTTAACTCCTGGCTCGACACTATCAAAGTAATCACCAAATCATTATTTTGAATGCGCTCTAATGGTTAGTTCATCCCAACAACCTTAATTATAATTCACCTATTCTCCCATTTCTCTGAATTCACGTAGCCTCTCCATATCTCCACCACTGAACAAAACCCTACCAACACTATTTTTCATGTCAAGTGAACAATCCTTGAGATGAAGCATCTTCTATAATGGGTGTTATTGTCTGAACTGAGCTAGTAGGAAAGAAGTTCTTAGAAGGATATCCTCAAACCAAGGAGTCGTTGCAGAAAGTACAGTGGTTACAATTCATAGAGAAATTCGACAGTTTCCACAGGGAGGTGACAAAGAATTTTGGATGTTCTTTTGATGGAATGGAGGTTGAAATACGAGACATCAAGTTCACCATAATGGAGTCCCTGATCGCAAATGCCGCTGAATTACCCAGAAGTGGAGAAAATGGTTTAAAAACAGAGGAAGCAATGGGGAAGATTGGAAAGGTTTCCTAAAAAATACAAACATGGACACCACCATCTTCAAAAAAGGTATTCCTAGTACTATCCTTAAGAGTAAATGGAGGAATTTTCTCCTTATACTTCAGAAATTTATTACTTGTGAGGGTCGGTTTGGATACATGTATTTCTACCATATTATGATAATGATGAATTTCCTTGAGGAACACAAAATGAATCTTCCTTACTTCCTCTTGCATAGTCTTAAGAAGATGTCCATGAATGTTCAAAAGAAAATTCAATTCATAAACAATACCATGTACCATCATGGATTGATAAATATCTTGATTGAGTTTCACCTTCAGATTATAGGTGACAACTAGGAAAATTTTCTGGTAAGGAATCATTTTGAAGAAATAGCCCCTGAACAACCCAACAGTAGTAGAATCCTCAAGGAAAGGAAGATAACAATGGAAACAATAAAAGAATAAGAACCCCAGTCTGAACAGGAATTATCAGAGAATGAACTACCCATAGTGGATATTTCGCAGAAAATGAAAAAAATGAATCTTAGAAGAAAGAAAGTTGGCAAAATAATAGAGTATTTATCCCAAACCAAGATCCTTCCTCAGAAAGAGAATCTAAAAGCTAAAAATAGGAAATCTCAAGGATTAGCGACCTCAGGACTAAGGATAAGTACCAGATTGAACATGATGCCAGAAGCAGTCTCAGGAGCTACAAAATATATCGATATTGAGGAGAAGGAGCTGACTAAAGACCCTGAAGACTCTCCAAAAGGATCACCAAAACTGTCACCAAGGGTGTCATCACCCCCCTGCAATTCACCTCCAATAATTCTAGTGCACATTCCATGTGTTGATCTTGTTCAACAAGAAATTTATGACTACCTAGAGTCATTAGAAAGGAAGGAAGAAGCAACTAAAGAATCAACCCAAAGTCCAGGAGAAGGAAGCAATCAGTTCAATGAGCCACAAGAACCTTCAACATCTAATGTTTTAAAGCAAGAGACCTTTGAGCTAGAGACACTGAACAAATATCTCAAAAATGAAAAACAGACATTGAAAGCACAGAATGGGATTCAAATTGCAAAGAGTGACAACCTTATTATTCACTTGATTTTATGGTACAAAAAGAACAAGAGGTTGAAGAAAGAAAATAGGGCAATGCAAAGAGAAATCATCAACCTAAAATATAAAATCCTTATGAAGAAACTAAGAATGACAGTGGTTGCCAGAAAGAAGAAGAAATTGAATCTTGAATGTGATAACCAGAAGGCACAAGAGAATGACAATGATGAATTGTATGAGGACATACAAAACCTCCAGTGTGGGGGAATGTAGAGTCCAAGGAATACTTTACCTTGACACCCTTTTTGCTTATACTTCTTCCTTTTTCCTATTCCTATCACCTAAATAAATGCAATAGACATAAGGTTCTGTTAAGGTAAGCACTTACATGTCCTCTTTTTCATATTTTGTCTATATAACCTATTGTTTTATTAAAGTTTGCATTCATCTATGGAATTTCCCTAATTCTACAGCTAATTCACATTTCCACAGCTACCTCCATTGTTGACAGGGTTCGAGCGCACTAGCTCAGCAAAAGAAGATATGGATGGATGAGGAATGATCCCCTGATGGATTCTTTCGTATTCTCTCGAGTAAATCCTTCAACAAGATTACATTTTAATACGGCCAACCTCAAAGTCAATTGCAAGATTATACGCTGGAACAGAGTCTGAATTTCCCAAAATCTTATCAATTTTATTTTCCAAATAGCAAATCGATTATTCAGCGATATAGCTTGGTTTAATAGGGATCGTAATAAATATATGTAGGCTTAAAAATCTCATACTTTCATTTGGAGAAATGTTATAAAAGCAATGATCGCTCTGTGTTTTGGTGCACGCCATTGTATGTAAATGTTGAAGAACATCCTATTGAAATTGTTTGCGAGTAATAGACTTTGGTTCATATTTCCCATGTTGTGTTGATTAAAGATTGTCAACTGTCTCGTGGAGGACCCCTACGTCTAGTACAAGTCTTTGATCAATTGCAAATAGATTTCTTTTGATTTATTAAAGTTAAATTATGGATGCTCTATTTTGTGTTTTAAAATGCAGTATAATGGAATTCGTGATTAAACTGTTGTCTGCATCAGCAATTTCTTTTTCTTTCTTTCTAGCATAATTTTGTTATTTCATTTTCTTTTTACCTAGTACAGTTTGATCATCTCATTTTGTTTCTACCTAGTATAATTCAGTTGTCTCATTTTATAGTTTGGTTGTTTCTTAGCTTATCAATTTTAGTTCTTGTTTGAGTGAAGCTGCAATAGTGAAAGAGTGACAGTCTTTTTCTTGGCAACTGAATTCAAGCATTATTCATTTTCAATGCAATAGAATAGATTTGTTTTGTACATGCTTTCATAGTTAGTCTAGTCTGGTTGTAGCATAAAATTAAAGATAAAAACAAAAACAGTTTAACAGAGTAGAGTTTAGGATCACTCTCCAACCATCCACAAAACTTGATTAATTTTAGAATAACCAGCTAACATATTTTAGGGACAATACTCTAATATAGACAGTAAAACCATCTCCATATTAATTCTGAATTTAGACCTTAGCAATAACATAGATAACTTAACAACATAAAATAACTTCTAGCACATATAGTGCACTTGTGCTTCATCAGTATACCTTCCCTGGTTGATCATTTATGCTGACAATTTAAGAATATTAAATTGGTTAAACAATTGGTATAACCATGGTATCTACCTGTGGTATTGTTTTGGAGATTGTTGAGGATAATTTAACATATACTTTTGTGAGAATATTGGGTTGATTCTTTTGATTTGTTGAGTGAGTGTGAGAGTGGAGAAGAGTGTGTAAGTTTTGAGAGTTGTGAAGTAGATTTTTTGAAGAAATTTGCAGGTGCTACAAGAGTTAGCAAGTGTATATTTCAACCAGTACATTATGCAAAGAGCGAGGAGGTGAACTATTGTTTGGTCGCAGTTCTATTGGAGATTGGTAGTAGTTTTTGTTTGTTGGTTATATGAAACAATTGTTTGTGAGTAGATTGGTTACTCCATAGCGAATTTTGCTGATGTATTTTACAAATTATTTTATGCAATGTTTGGTGAGATTGTGATGCAGTTTATGATGTTTTGACTTTTTGCTTTGAAGATATTGTTGTTGTGATTTTCATGTTGAGCGGATTGGGAACCCAATATGAAAATATATGAAACATGGTTTACATGGACGAAGTGAAGGCATGGAGGCATCAGAGTAGACAATGATTCATCGTATTCAATAGAAGGAATATATTTATCCACCCAATTGGTGTTGGATAGTATAATGGGTGTTGGGCGAGGATCATTAGTCATGGGTGCTTCCATCAGATATATTTTTGTAGATTTGTGAGAGAAACAAAAATTCCTCACTAATAGGGATCAACATACTGTAATGCAAGCCATGTCTTCCAACTTATGGGTGTAAGCTAATCCATGTATAATTTGTTCAACAAATTAGTAAAATATATTGAGAAGTGCGGTAGCAACAAAAGTGGTTTTTGATCCAGGAGAAGGGTTTTCCACTAGAAATATGTGTGTCTCTTATGTTGAATGCTTGCATGGTTTTACTTATGTTTGATGCTCTAATCCGCGCTTATGTATTTCAGCTTATGCATGGTTTAAAGAATATTTAATTTGGAGAAAATTTTATAAGTGCCTTCACTAGTGATTCACCCCCTCCCTCAGTAGTGATCTATTTTCCAACACCTCCAACTATATGCTCTTATATTTCAAAAATTTCCTCTAAAAAGCTCGTGGCTCACATTTTTCTAAGCCCATTTTTATAGTTATAAGACAAATATATAATGTTATGGATTTCATCCAAATGTTATAAGACAAATATAGACTTATTTAAGACAATGGGAGGAAGAAACATATTCTATTCAACTTAATACACTTAAAAATACCCAAGGATAGAACTCAAATGCGTTACATGCATTTTGGTGATCTAAGCTAGAATTTTACATTTAGAAGGGAACCTTATAGTGTATTTACATAGCATGATTTTTTAAATCCAAAATTAGAAAAGTAAAAGTAAACCAATGTGTTAAATTAAAAGAATAATCATTTCCTGTCAAAATCACTCAAAGATACTCAAGAATGATGGTTGGCATGCATTTTACTAAACTTGTCAAATTTAGTTAAAATTTATGGAATGGAAACTTTGAAAACAATGTAAACAACTTAGAAAGAGTTCAAAAATTCTAAAGGAGGTTTTTGTCTATATATATATATATATATATATATATATATATTATATATATATATAATATTTATGTTTAAAAAAATGTCAGTATAAAACTAGTGTCTCGCATTTTTCTAAGCACGTTTTTATAGTTAGAAGACAAATCTATAAAGTTATGGACTTCATGAATATGGTATAGGAAAAATTTAGACTTGTTTAAGACCATGGGAAGAAGAAACATAGTCTCTACAACTAAAAACACTTAAAAATACCCAAGGATAGAACTCAAGCTTGCATTTTGGTCAACTAAGCATGCATTTCACATTCAGAATGCAACCTTCTAGTCTATTTACACTGTAGGATTTTTTAAATCCAAAATTAAAAAATTAGAAGTAAATATTTCAAATTAAAAGAAAAATAATTTCCTATCGACATCACTCAAAAGATACTCATGAATGAGGGTTGGCCATTGCATTTACTGAAACTAGTCATCAGTTAAAAACTAAGTAATTACCAATTTTGAAAACAATGTTTGCAAAAAAACTTAGAAAGAGTTTTAAAATCTGAAGGAGTTTTTTTCATATATATATATATATAATATATATATAAATATATATATATATATATATATAATATATATATATATATTGTATATATATATAATTATCTATATATATATAATATATATAATATATATATAATATATATTATATATATATAATATATATTCTTCTTATATTATTAAAAAAATCCTTTATTAAAAATCTGGTGGTTGGCATTTTTCTAAGCCCATTTTCATAGTTATAAGAAATAATCTTATCAAACTTATGGACTTCATGAAAATTTTATAAGATAAATATGGACTTATTTAAGACCATGGGAGGAAGAATCATATTCTCTGTAACTAAAAGCAATTAAAATTACCAAAGGAAAGATCTCAAGTTTGCATGTTGGTCAACTCTATAGACATTTCACATTTAGAAGGTAACCTTGTAGTGTATTTACACAACACAATTTTTTAAATCCAAAATTATGGAAGTTGAAGTAAATGAATGTGTCAAATTAAAAGAAAAACCATTTCCCACTGGGATCACTCAAAATACTCAAGAGTGAGGGTTGTGCATGCATTTTATTGAACTAGTCAAATTCAGTTAAAAACTAAGGAATACCAATTTTGAAAAAAATGTTGCAGACAACTTAGGTTTTTTTGTATATAATGTGTGTCTATGTGTGTGTGTGTGCGTGCGCTATTATGTCTAAAAAAACCATCTATAAAACTAGTGGCAAACAACTTAGGTTTTTGTATATATATTCTCTTATGTTTAAAACAAAAATCCTCTATAAAACTAGTGGTTGGCATTTTCCTAAGCCCATTTTTATAGTTATAAAAAAAATCTATAAAGTTATGGACTTCATGCAAATGTTATAAGACAAATCTAGACTTTTTTAAGACCATGGGAGGAAAAAACATATTCTATACAACTAAAAGCACTTAAAAATACATAACGATAGAACTTTGGTTTACATTTTTGTCAACTAAGCAATCATTTTACATTTAGAAGGTAATCTTATAGTATATTTAAACAATAGGATTTTTTGAATCCAAAATTAGAAAACTAAAAGGAACGAATGTGTTAAATTAAAAGAAAAATCATATCCTATCAAAATCTCAAAAATAATCAAGAATGAGGGTTGGACGTGCATTTTAATGAACTAGTCAATTCAGTTAAAAACTGAGTAATACCAATTTTGAAAACAACGTTGCAAAAAACTTAGAAAGAGTTTCAAAATTTAGAAGTAGGATTTTATCAAATATATACACTTCCAAGCATACGCCCATATGTTTTAAAAAATGTCTCTATAAAGGTCGTGGTCGGTGTTTTTCTAAGCCCATTTTTATAGTTATAATACAAATATATCAAGTTGTGGACTTCAAGCAAATTTTATAAAACAAATATAGACTTGTTTAAGACCATTGGAGAAAGAAAAACATTCTCTACAATTGAAAGCACTTAAAAATACTCAAGAATAGAACTCATGCTTGCATTTTGGTCAACTATGCAGCCATTTCACATTTACAAGGTAACCTTGTAGTGTATTTACACAATAGGATTTTTTAAATCCAAAATTAGGAAAATATAAGTGAACAAATGTCTCAAGTTAAAACAAAAATCATTTCCCACTAGGATCACTAAAAAATACTCAAGAATTAAGAAAATATAAGTAAACAAATGTCTCAAGTTAAAATAAAAATCATTTCACAATGGGATCACTAAAAAATACTCAAGAATGAGGGTTGGGCATGCATTTAACTGAACTAGTCAAATTCAGTTAAAATTTGAGGAATACCAATTTTGAAAACAATGTTGTAGACAAATTAGAAAGAGTTTCAAAATTCAGAAGGAGGTTTTTGTCAAATATATATATACCTCCAGTTATATGATCTTATGTTCTTAAAAATGCCTCTATAAAGCTTGTCGCTGACATTTTTCTATGCCCATTTTTATAGTTATAAGACAAATCTATACTGCAAAAGTTATAAGACAAATTTGTACTTTTTTAAGACGATGAGAAGAAGAAATATATTCTTTACTACTGAAAATACTTAAAAATACCCGAGGATAAAACTCAGTCTTGCATTTTGGTCAACTATGTGGGCATTTCACAACTAGAAGGTAACCTTATAGTGTATTTGCACAACAACATTTTTTAAATCCAAAAAAAAAAAATTAAAAGTAAACTAATGTATCAAATTAAAAGAAAAATCATTTCCTATCGAAATCACTCAAAAATACTCAAGAATGAGACTTGGTCATGCATTTTACTAAACTACTCAAATTAAGTTAAATGTTGAGAACTATCAATTTTGAGAACATTGTTGCAGACAACTTTTTTGAAGGAGGTTTTTGTCAAAAAAAAAAATATTTAATATATATACATATGTGTGTGTGTTTGTGTGTGTGTGTGTGTGTGTGTGTGTATTTTAAAAAAGTCCTTCATAAATCTCATGGCGGATATTTTTCTAAGCCCATTTTTATAGTTTTACTCTCTGTTTTTCTATAACAAACATAGGATTTTGGCCATTCTTTTCAACTATGACAATGCTTCCTATACTTTATACATAAGTAGATGAATAACACATATAGTATGACCAATTTAAAGGGAGTGAATAGCTACTCAACCAAGGCAAAGGAATTTCTATTGATAATGAGGAATTACTAGCTAAACATCACCACAAAAATTAGATGAAGAATTCCCAATGAAAATTTGTTAAGCCCAACGAATATTATATGAATACAAGAATAAATTACCACTCTTTTAAATTGAAGTTGATATCACTTCTCCAATTGTTAAGCTCAATTACAAGGTGAATTTTCTTGTGAATGGGTAACTGCAATCTATCTAGGTGTAGCTTCAACATTTTGGTTGAGATGATTTGGCCCATGAGCTTAAAAAAGGGAAGGAATGTTTTCAGTTTTTTATTACGTTATCATCTTAAATATATCTGCCAATGAAACTTTTGAAGTTACCCACCATATGATAGATAATGAATTATTACAAGATGAATCAAATTTATTGATTTCAATACCAAGTGTTGATTAATAACTGCATTACCCTATTCTTAGCTACCATATCAATTAAATATATTTTTTGTTGTCATCTTTTCTCTAGGAAGAGTGTGCCCAACAATGAATATTTATTGCAATTTCCAATCTCCGTTGTCTTAACTCAACATGGGTTAAGAATTTTGTTTTGATAACTCATGTTCAACCTATTTATTGGGGAAAATACGACAATTTTTCTGCAATATTTTCCTGGAAAATCTCTTTGTTTGTATTTTTCTAGCTCAACCATGTTCAATGAGTTAACTGATAGCACATTCTTAACAATAAAATATAATACTTTTAAAGCCTTGCTAGAAATCCTAGTCAATCAGATAAAGCATCTTTTGACAACAAAAAACATCTTTTGATAAAAAAACACCTTTTGAATATCCCTGATTTAGAAATAGGATACATGCTAGTGATGTCTAGAACGATATGTAGATTCCTTTGTTATTTCTTTTTTTTAATATTTATTGTAAAATAAAATACTTTATATTACTAGAAAATCTCAAGAATTGCATAGTTGAAACGGTCTAATACAACCTAATTAAAATTGAGGATTGTATTAGCTCTTGAAAAAGGTGGGCTTTCATATATTCTATTGGGCACATATTACAAAATCCATACGATGTCCTTCAACAAAGAAACCAATACCAAACCCAAATTTGTTGGAACATTGTTACACCATAAAACATAATACTAGCCACAACAACCAAACATAGATACCATTAGGAATCAGATGAAGAGAAGGGGGGTAGGATCACTGGAACTCGATCTAGGTGGAGAAACATTACCAGACCCACATAGGAGGTGACCTTCAACAAGAGCCAATATTGAATCCAACTTGTCAAGAGTGAAATGTTGGTTCCGCAAAATCATCTTGATATCTTGTAATGTAGAAAATACATTGTAGCATTCAACCTGTTTGTCTTTTAAGACAATGTTATCACCTAGATTGACCTCAAGCTGAAGGGAGGCAATTCCAGGGTAACCACAAACCAAGCTTAACCTAGTAGATAGCCCTACTAGGCCGGGAGAGGGCTCTCTCCTTAAGGATCTCAGTCAAGATGACTAGATCAGGTAAAGGATTTTAGGATAGGTATAGTAGCTCGAAAGGTTTTGATTAAATTTTGTTGGTGTTGCGTTGGATCAGATGGAGCTGAGCAGTTTAGGTCTGGGAAATTAGGTTAGAAATGTAGTGTGTTCTATGGGAAAAGGTAGGCATAGACTTTATCACTCTTGGGCTTGATGAGGTGAAGTGTTTAACTAGTTAGAAGCTAAGAAGGGAATGTGGAGGTCATGGATCCTTCTTAAATAGTAGAAAAACATGAAATGTTGTGTGTTTTCCCAAGGCAGACCATCAAAATTAATGGATTCTACCTATCTAACTTGAAAACATTCAACTAGAAGCAATTAAATGAATGAGGCATACATAAAACATATGAACACATAATTACAGAAGAAGAAACTATGCTAGAACTCCATACCATAGGGATCCCATAAAAATAGTTGCAAATCTTCTTAATTTCCTTGCCAAACTGCTTACAATGATGTACAATCAAGCATTGAGCATCCAAGTGAGTCAAACCTTTACAAATGACTAAGAAAGCACATAATATAGGCATAAAAACAACCCATCCTAGCCTAAGGGGTCGAATCCATGAGAGGAGGAGCAGTTACACAACAAACTGAACAGATAGATAAAAACTAGGGAGGTCAAACCGACTCAACCCTAATATGAAGTAAACTAATTCATTACATGCCACTTACGCCATTTATCGGATGTATCTACCCTAGGTAACAAAAATACACTTTAATTACATCATGATTTTACATTACATCAGTGAAAAGATCAAAATCCCATAGGTGAAAAGCAGTTTCTGATAGAAACAGTGAAAAAATAGGCAGCCCGTCAAGTGCGCAGTGCCAGTGTCAAACATGGAGCACCTGAAGGAAGTGTGCAGCTCCAACTTCAAGATGATTTTTGACTGCCTTCCTAATCTGCAAATTTGGCTCATGATAGCTCATTGGAAAGCTTATCCTGTCTAGTTTCCAAAACTGCCCACATTTTCCAATTTGAGCTTTATTTTCCCCTCCAAAAATGCAATCTCCCAAGACTACTCAAACGCATAGCACCAGGCTCAAAAAACAAGTAGAAACATGAATTTTAGATAATTTGTTGGCCTTTTCACCTAGAAAATTTGACTTTCACACCTGGAAACATGGTTTTTCTGAATGTACATGGCCTTCTGAATCCAATGGTGGTGGCCATTTCTCCAAAACATTCCCCAAAAAAGTGCACAGAGCCCTAGGGACTGCGCGTTTGACCAGTGGACTGATACAAAAATTTCCTGAAGGAAGTGTGCAATGCCTGAAGGGAGTGTGCAGTGCCATCGTCAAGGTGCGTTTTGACTGCCTTCCTAGTGTCCAAATTATGCATGGGATAGCTCGTTGGAAAGATTGTCAAGTCTAATTTCTGTAAAATCTTGAATTTTTTAATTTGTAGCTCATTTTCCCTATGAGAAGCTCAATCTCCCAAGACTCGGCAAAATGTGTAGAATGAGGCTGCCAAAATGCAGAGAGCTGTTCCAGTCAACTTTTGGAGGTCTTCCTCAACTCCAAATTGAGCTCATGATAGCTCATTGGAAATCTCTCAATGTCTAGTTATCATTTCACTCATCAATCAATTCATTTGGTCACCCCAGCTAGGAGAAATCTTGATTTTCCCAATGTCACTCCAGAAGTGTAGTAACTCTCCTGAGGAAACTAATGTTTTGGACATTTCTCCCAAACCATGTGATCTGTGTAAAAAATGAAGGAGGGTTTTCTTCTTGAGTCTATGATGGAAAAAAACCTCTCTCACATTTGTCAAATTCATCTCTACTTGCTCAGAAATAGCATTTGAATAAAACCTATCCTGATGTGTGGAACAGGGGATTTGTAGAAATGAAGGGAAATGAAGGGGATGATGGGCTTCTAATTTCTTGAGAAAATTTTGGGAAGTAGGGAGGGATTTTAGGAAGCAGGGGAAAGTGGAATTTCAATGATCTCGAAAGGGGAAGGGGTCCAAAATATAAAAACACAAGCCTAACCTAGAAAAGTGTCAAATTGTAGCAATATGCTAGGATTTGTGGGAAAATGATGAATTTGAGGGATATTAGTGATGAGAAGTGTTTAAGAAGGTATATTAAGTATAGGGGAAGGTGTATGAGCATGAGGATACAAGTTTTTGTTGATGATTTGACAATCGGATTAATGAACCGAAGAAAAATTGCTTTCAAAACCCTAGGAGAGGGAAATGAGCCTTACCTAAGCACAACTGAAGTACAAACAAGGTGTAAAATGAACCTTTGGAACCTGAAATAATGATGAAAACTATTTGAATGATGGTACACTCCGCTGAATGGTGACATGGGCCAGTACTTGGAAAACTTTAGAAGGAGTGTAAACAATCCTAGACCTAATACCTGGTGACCAAATTTTACTTGAAGACTCACTAAAATGACAAAAATTTGATTTCAACACCCCAATACCACTTTATAAGAGAATATTTGATCACTGGTGGAAGACTGCAAAGACTGACACTAACATTGGCCTTATTGAGGATGGCAGCTCCTTGGAGGTGTCAAGAACACTGTAGACCAAGTGCCTAACCATGTGGGCCAATACGGTCAAAACCACAAACTGAAATGCATGACTGAAAACTGACAACTTAACGACACAAACTGACTCTGAAACCGAGTTGACTATAAAAAAATGAATCAAGACTTACTTAATTGAAACAAGGACTTACAAAAATTATTAATGGCAGCAGACCATCGAGATTTGACGGCTTCAAATATTGATGACAACCACTTGCCTACTAAAGAAATATGTACAATCATGTGAAGTGAACCTTCCAACGTAACCAATCCAACAAATGGCTTCTCACTGAAATTCTGCTCTCACTTTCCCCGAGCAGGCAGAACAATGTACATGGAGGCAACTAACAATAAAAACTGAAACCAAGGCTTATGCTAACAAACCAGACAACATTCATCTTCTCCAATGCTTGCAAAAAAATGGCGAAGGGATCATGAAAATCCTAAAGCACTAGCTTGTCTTGTGATCCAACAGCAAAAATACAAGTACTTCCTTCATTCTGATCTGAAAGAACAGTTGGTTGTTGATTGATAGGAAGGCATAGAGAGGTATAAGCTTTTGTTATCTGAGTGTTAGTTGTAAATTCCTCGGGCATGAGAAATTATGATTCGATTTCTGGCATACTGTCTCTCTTAGGCTCATACCCCTTAATTTCATAGTCTAAGTCAATCTTAAACAGAAAACATTCTTCAAGATTATCAAACATGACATCCCTATCATCTTCATGAAATAAAACAATATTTGTTTGTGGATCTACAAATCTAATTTCAAGACTGTTCTCATTTTCAAAAGTGAAAGAAGCTTCACTAACAACTTCTTAACGATGTGAACACTGCAAACCTACATTAGTTTGGGCTATAACATGACCTTTCAGTTGTTGATCTATGTCATATTTAGATAGACGAGATAATACTTTTTGTTTTATTTTGCTAAAACAATAATTGTCTTCTTTCCGTCCTAAACTCTGACAAGGATGTTGAATATCTTCATTAATTTCAAGCAAAGGAGTATATAAATTTTCCTCAGAATGCTGATTCATTTCATGTGATTCTGGTTGACTATCAAGATGCAAAAATTCCTTCATCTTTAAGCAAAGAAGAAGCTATTGTATGCTGATTATGATCTTGTGTAACGAAGTGACTGGCATTTTGACACTGTCATTGAAGGTAAAAATCAAAGAAGGCTTCAATGGTTTCTTCATCATCACGATCTGAATCTAGATCTGAAATAGCCAAGTTGACTTTATCATAATCTGAAATTGGAAATTGATTTTGCTGCATACTGTCCATCATTTTCAATTGTACTAAGATCTTGAACCTGCTACAAATTTTCCTGAGCATCTTGATAAGTATCCTCTAAGCTCTCTTTATGTTGTTGAAATGGATTTTCATATAGGGCTTCCATGATCTCAATGTCCAAGAAGTCATCATCTTCATAAACTTTCTCAAGATTTTCAATAAAACTATAAACATGTTTACAACAGTTCTGAACTAATATTAAGGATGGACAAGATTCTTTATACCTTTCAAAGAACATGGTATGAAAATCCTTTAAACAGTAAATACAAGCAGGCCATAAACTTTCATACCAAGATCGAGCTTCACCTTCTAGAGTGGCCATGAATATCTTCATCAAGCAGTCTTCAGGAAAATCAACCTTCAACTTGCGAGTATGCATGTGAAATCTAACCAGATGTAATGTAGCATCATTCCTATCATCATTTTTAAACATAGGCAAATTCCTTTATCAATCTACCTTAGGAGTTTTATTTAGGAAACCTGGAATGTGATCTCAACTCATGGGAGCATACCTTCAAGAAAGGGAATCCATTTTGATAACAATGAATTCACCAAAAAATTCTTCAGGCTACTGGTTCTTGAAGAGTGGAGTTGCCATAAAAAATTATAAACCTTGGGATTTCGACACTAGAGTCACCAGGTGAATGATTTCAGCCTTCGCATGCATCTGACTGCTATTCGCCATCAACAATCAGATCTGAACTTTGATGATTTTGCTGAAGAACATAAAGCTACGTTCCCCAGTATGGTCGCCACTATGTTGTCACCTAGATTGACCTCAAGCTGAAGGGAGGCAATCCTGGGGTAACCACAAACCAAGCTTAGCCTAGTAGCTAGCCCTCCTAGGCTGCGAGATGGCTCTCTCCTTAAGGATCTCAGTCAAGATGACTGGATCAGGTAAAGGATTTTAGGCTAGGTATATTAGCTCGAAAGGCTTTTATAAATTTGGTTGGTGTTTCATTGGATCAGATGGCGCTGGGGAGTTTAGGTCTAGGAAATTAGGTCAGAAATGCAGAGTGTTCTATGGGGCAAGGTAGGCATAGACTTTAGCACTCTTGGGCTTGATGAGGTGAAGTGTTTCACTGGTGAGAAGCTAAGAAGGGCATGTGGAGGTCATGGATCCTTCTTAAACAGTAGAAAAACATGAAATGTTGTGTGTTTCCCAAGGCAGAGCATCAAACTTAATGGATTCTACCTATCTGACTTGAAAACATTCAACTAGAAGAAATTAAATGAATGAGGCATACATAAAACACATGAACACATAATTACAGAAGAAGAAACTATGCTAGAACTCCATACCACAGGGATCCCATAAAAATAGTTGCAAATCTTATTAATTTCCTTGCCAAACTACTTACAATGATGTACAATCAAGCACTGAGCATCCAAGTGAGTCCAACCTTTACAAATGACTAAGAAATCATATAATATAGGCATCAAAACAACTCATCCTAGCCTCAACGGTCGAATCCATGAGAGGAGGAGCAATTACACAACAAACTAAAATGATAGCTAAAGACTAGGACGGTCAAACTGACTCAACCCTAATATGAAGCAAACTGATTCATTACATGCCACTTAGGGCATTTATTTGATGTATCTACCCTAGGTAACAAAAATACATTTTAATTACATCATGATTTTACACTACATCAGTGAAAAGAACAAAATCCCATAGGTGAAAAGAAGTTTCTAAAAGAAACAGTGAAAAATTAGGCAGCCTGTCAAGTGCGCAGTGCTAGTGTCAAACGCGCAGCGCCTGAAGGAAGTGCGCAGCACCAACATCAAGATGATTTTTTACTGCCTTCCTGATCTCCAAATTTGGCTCATGATAGCTCATTGGAAATCTTATCTTGTCTAGTTTCCAAAACTACCCTTAGTGTCCAATTTGAGCTTGATTTTCCCCTTCAAAAATGCAATCTCCCAAGACTACTCAAATGCGCGATGCTAGGCTCAAAAAACAGGCATAAACATGAATTTTAGGTAGTTTTTTTGCCTTTTCACCTAATAATTTTGACTTTCACACCTGGAAACATGGTTTTTCTGAATGTACATGGTGTTCTGAGTCCAATGGTGGTGGCCATTTCTCCAAAAATTTCCCCAAAAAAGTGCACAACACCCTAGGCGCTGCGCGTTTGACCAGTGGACTAATACAAAAATTGCCTGAAGGAAGTGCGCAGCGTCTGAAGGGAGTGTGCAGCGCCATATTCAAGGTGATATTTGACTATCTTCGTGTTGTCCAAATTAGGTGTGGGATATCTTGTTGGAAAGCATGTTGAGTCTACTTTCGGGAAAATCTTGAATTTTTCAATTTGGAGCTCATTTGCCTTGTCAAAAGCTCAACCTCCCAAGACTGGTAAAAATGTGTAGAATAAGGCTGCCAAAATGCAGTGTATTGTTCCAGTCAACATTTGGAGGTCTTCCTCAACTCCAAATTGAGCTCATGATAGCTCATTGGAAATATCTCTATGTCTAATTATCATTTCACTCATCAATCAAGTCATTTGGTCACTCCATCTAGGAGAAATATTGATTTTCCCAAAGTCACTCCAGAAGTGCAGCAACTCTCCTGAGGCAAATGATGTTTTGGACATTTCTCCCAAACCATGTGATATGTGTAAAAACTAAAGGAGGTTTTTATTCTTGAGTCTATTATGGACAAAAACCTCTCTCACTTTTTTCAGATTCATCGTTTCTTTCTCACAAAAGCATTTTAATAAAACCTATCCCAATGTGTGGAACAGGGGATTTGTAGAAATGAAGGGAAATGAAGGGGATGAGGGGCTTCTAATTCCTTGAGAAAATTTTGGGAAGTAGGGAAGGATGTTAGGAAGCAAGGGAAAGTGGAATTTCAAGGATCTAGTGAGGGGAAGGGGTCCAAAAGGGCAAAACACAGGCCTAACCTAGAAAAGTGTCAAATTGTAGCAATAGGCTACGGTTTGTGGGAAAATGATAAATTTAAGGAATATCAGTGATGGGAAGTGTTTAAGAAGGTATATTAAGGATAGGGGAAAGTGTATGAGCATCAGGATACAAGTTTTTGTTGATGATTTGACCATTGGATTCATGAAACCAAGAAAAATTGCCTTCAAAACCCTAGGAGAGGGAAATGAGCCTTACCTAAGCACAACTGAAGCACAAACAAGATGTAAAATGAACCATTGGAACCTAAAATAATGATGAAAACTCTTTGAATGATGGTACACCTAGCTGAATGGTGACATGGACCAGTACTTGCAAAACTTTGGAAGGAGTGTAAACAATCCTAGACCTAATACCTAGTGACCAAATTTTACTTGAAGACTCACTGAAATGAAAAAAAATTGATTTCGACACCCCAATACTACTTTATAAGAGAATATTTGATCACTGGTGGAAGACTGCAAAGACTGACACTAACATTGGCCTTATTGAGGATGGCAGCTCCTTGGTGGTGTCAAGAACACCGTAGACCAAGTGCCTGTGTGGACCAATACAGTCAAAAACACAAACTGAAATGCATGATTGAAAACTGACAACTTGACGACACAAATTGACTCTGAAACTGACTTGAAATTGACTATAAGAAAAATGAATCAAGACTTACTTAATTGAAACAAGTACTTACAAAACTTATTAATGGCAGTAGACCATCGAGATTTGAGGGCTTCAAATACTGATGACAACCACTTGCCTACTGAAGAAATATGTACAATCATGTGAAGTGAACCTTCCAATGTAACCAATCCAACAGATGGCTACTCACTGAAATTCTGCTCTCACTTTCCCCGAGCAGGCATAACAATGTACATGTAGGCAACTCACAATAAAAACTAAAACCAAGGCTTATGCTAACAAACCAGACAACATTCATCTTCTCCAATGCTTGCAAAAGAATGGCGAAGGGATCTTGAAAATCCTGAAGCACTAGCTTGTCTTGTGATCCAGCAGCAAAAATACAAGTACTTCCTTCATTCTGATCTGAAAGAACAGTTAGTTGTTGATTGATAGGAAGGCATAGAGAGGTATAAGCTTTTGTTATCTCAGTGTTAGCTGTAAATTCCTCGGGCATGAGAAATTCTGACTCGATTTCTAGCATATTGTCTCTCTCAAGCTCATACCCCTTAATTTCATAGTATAATTCAATCTTAAACAGAAAACATTCTTCAAGATTTTCAAACATGAGAGCCCTATCATCTTCATGAAATAAAACAATATATGTTCGTTGATCTACAAATCTAATTTCAAGACTGTTCTCATTTTCAAAAGTGGAAGAAGCTTCACTAACACCTTCTTGACGATGTGAACACTGCAAACCTACATTCATTTGGGTTGTAACATCACCTTTTAGGAGTTGATCTATGTCATCTTAAGATAGAGGAGATAATACTTTTTGTTTTCTTTCGCTAAAACAATAATTGTCTTCTTTCCCTCCTAAACTCTGACAAGGATGTTGAATATCTTCATTAATTTCAAGCAAAGGAGTATATAAATTTTCCTTGGACTGCAGATTCATTTCATGTGATTCTGGTTGACTATCAAGATGCAAAATTCCTTCATCTTTAAGCAAAGAAGAAGCTACTATGCTGATTATGATCTTGTGTAACGAAGTGACTAGCATTTTGAGACTGTTGTTGAAGGGAAAAATCAAAGAAGGCTTCAATGATTTCTTCATCATCACGATCTGAATCTAGATCTGAAATAGCCAACTTGACTTTATCACAATCTGAAATTGGAACTTGATTTTGCTGCATACTGTCCATCATTTTCAATTGTACTAAGATCTTGAACCTGCTGCAAATTTTCCTGAGCATCTTGATAAGTATCCTCTAAGCTCTCTTTATGCTTTTGAAATGGATTTTCATATAGGGCTTCCATGATCTCATCGTCCATGAAGTCATCATCTTCATAAACTTTCTCAAGATTTTCAATAAAACTATAAACATGTTTACAACAGTTCTGAACTAATATTAAGGATGGACAAGATTCTTTATACCTTTCAAACAACATGGTATGAAAATCCTTTAAACAGTGAATACAAGCAAGCCGCAAACTTTCATACCAAGATCAAGCTTCACCTTCCAGAGTGGCCATGAATATCTTCATCAAGCAGTCTTCAGGAAAATCAACCTTCAACTTGCGAGTATGCATGTGAAATCTAACCAGATGTAAAGTAGCATCATTCCTATCATCATCTTTAAACATAGGCCAATTCCTTTGCCAATCTACCTTAGGAATTTTATTGGGGAAACCTGGAATGTGATCTCGGCTCATGGTAGCATACCTTCGAGCAAGCGAATCCATTTTGATAACAATGAATTCACCAAAAAATTCTTCAAGCTACTGGTTCTTGAAGAGTGGAGTTGCCATAAAAATTCTAAACCTCGGGATTTTTCGACATTGGAGTCGTCAGGTGAATAATTTCAGCCTTCGCATGCATTTGACTGTTGTTCACCATCAATAATCAGATCTGAACTTTGATGATTTTGTTGAGGAACATAAAACTACATTCCCCAGTATGGTCGCCACTATGTTATCACCTAGATTGGCCTCAGGCTGAAGGGAGGCAATCCTAGGGTAACCACAAACCAAGCTTAGCCTAGTAGCTAGCCCTACTAGGCTGGGAGAGGGCTCTCTCCTTAAGGATCTCAGTCAAGATGATTGGATCAGGTAAAGGATTTTAGGCTAGGTATAGTAGCTTGAAAGGTTTTGATTAAATTTTTTTGGTGTTTTGTTGGATCAGATGGAGCTAGGCAGTTTAGGTCTGGGAAATTAGGTCAGAAATGCAGAGTGTTCTATGGGGCAAGGTAGGCATAGACTTTAGCACTCTTGGGCTTGATGAGGTGAATTGTTTGACTAGTGAGAAGCTAAGAAGGACATGTGGAGGTCATGGATCCTTCTTAAATAGTAGAAAAACATGAAATTTTGTGTGTTTTCCCAACGCAAAGCATCAAAATTAATGGATTCTACCTATCTGACTTGAAAACATTCAACTAGAAGCAATTAAATGAATAAGGCATACATAAAACATATGAATACATAATTACAGAAGAAGAAACTATGCTAGAACTCCATACCATAGGGATCCCATAAAAATAGCCGCAAATCTTATTAATTTCCTTGCCAAACTGCTTACAATGATGTACAATCAAGCACTGAGCATCCAAGTGAGTCCAACCTTTACAAATGACTAAGAAAGCACATAATATAGGCATCAAAACAACTCATCCTAGCCTCATGGGTCAAATCCATGAGAGGACGAGCAGTTACGCAACAAACTGAACTGATAGATAGACTAGGGAGGTCAAATTGACTCAACCCTAATATGAAGCAAACTGATTCATTACATGCCAATTAGGCCATTCATCTGATGTATCTACCTTGGGTAACAAAAATACAATTTAATTACATCATGATTTTACATTACATCAGTGAGAATATTAAAATCCCATAGGTGAAAGGCATTTTTCGAAAGAAGCAGTAAAAAAATAGGTAGAATGTCAAGTGCGCAGCACTAGTGTCAAACGCGTAGCGCCTGAAGGAAGAGCACAATGCCAACTTCAAGATGATTTTTGACTGCCTTCCTGATCTCCAAATTTTTCTCATGATAGCTCATTGGAAATATTATCCTATCTAGTTTCGAAAAATTCCCTTAGTTTCCAATTTGAGCTTGATTTTCCCCTCCAAAAATGAAATCTCCCAAGACTGCTCAAACGCGTAGTGCTAGGCTCAAAAAACAGGCAAAAACATGAATTTTAGGTAGTTTTTTGGCCTTTTCACCTAGTAAATTTGACTTTCACACCTGGGAACATGGTTTTTCTGAGTGTACATGGCCTTCTGAATCCAATGGTGGTGGCCATTTCTCCAAAAAGTTCCCCAAAAACAAAAATTGCCTGAAGGAAGTGCGTAGTGCCTGAAGGGAGTGCGCAGTGCCATCTTCAAGGTGCGTTTTGACTGCCTTCTCGGTGTCCAAATTAGGTGTGGGATAGCTTGTTGGAAATATTGTCAAGTCTAATTTCTGGAAAATCTTGAATGTTTCAATTTGGATCTCATTTTCCTTGTCAAAAGCTCAACCTCCCAAGACTCGTCAAAATGTGTAGAATGAGGTTGCCAAAATGCAGAGTGTTGTTCCAGTCAACTTTTGAAGGTCTTCCTTAACTCCAAATTGAGCTCATGATATCTCATTAGAAATCTCTCTATGTCTAGTTATCATTTCTCTAATTAATCAGGTCATTTGGTTACTCCCACTAGGAGAAATCTTGCTTTTCCCAAAGTCACTCCATAAGTGTAGCAACTATCCTAAGGAAAATGATGTTTTGGATATTTCTCCCAAACCATGTGACCTTTGTAAAAAATGGAGGTTTTTCTTCTTGATTCTATGATGGACAAAAACCTCTCTCACTTTTCTCAAATTCATATTTTCTTGCTCCGAAACAACATTTGAATAAAACCTATCCTGATGTGTGGAACAGGGGATTTGTAGAAATGAAGGGAAATGAAGGGGATGAGGGGATTCTAATTTCTTGATAAAATTTTTGGAAGTAGGGAGGGATGTTAGGAAGTAGGGGAAAATGAAACTTCAAGGATCGAGTGAGGGGAAGGGGTCCAAAAGGAAAACGCACAGGCCTAACCTAGAAAAGTGTCAAATTGTAGCAATAGGCTAGGGTCTGTGGGAAAATGATGAATTTGAGGGATGTGAGTGATGGGAAGTGTTTCAGAAGGTATATTAAGGATAAGAGAAGGTGTATGAGCATCAGGATACAAGTTTTTGTTCATGATTTTACCATCAGATTCATGAAACCAAGAAAAATGCCTTCAAAACCATAAGAGAGGGAAATGAGCCTTACCTAAGCACATCTGAAGCACAAACAAGGTGTAAAATGAACCATTGGAATATGAGATAATGATGATAACTCTTTGAATAATGGTACACTTAGCTGAACGGTGACATGGACCAGTACTCGGAAAACTTTGGAAGGAGTGTAAACAATCCTAGACCTAATACCTAGTGACCAAATTTTACTTGAAAACTCAATGAAATGACAAAAAATTGATTTTGACACCCCAATACCACTTTATAAGAGCATATTTGATCACTGGTGGAAGACTGCAACTGACACTAACAGAAAATACCAAGATGGGTCTTCATTTTCTTGTAAATGGCTAGGGATTGAGATTTTTTTTTTTTTTGGTCTTGTGGTATGACTAGGGTCTAACACCCAGCAAGATACCTCATCCAAAATTCCTGATTAGATGGGAGTGTCTCTCCACTCTCGCCAAAGTCACCAACTTCTTTATTTCTCTCCTAGTGTCAAGATGGATTACATTGAAGCATGTTGCTGCAAAGTCGTGAGAAAAGAGTTAGGCTCCTTGCTAACTTGGTGGGTCGCCACCACCCCTCTACCCCCCTTCTACAATGCATTTATTTTCTTAGCGGCATGGCTGACAAGAATGGGTAACACACACACACAAAAAAAAACTAAATCAACCACGAGCTGGAAAATGACAAGAGACCAACCCATCCTTACCCCAAACCAGAGTAGATATGACCAAGATCTCTGCAATGTCACAAGACATAAAATACCTAGAACTAGACTTATGAGCCTCGTTTTCAAACCCCCCAAAGCTGCAAATGCACTATAAATCTCCCAATGTTGTCAAGGATAGAAAACAAATGACAACCAAACCCCACCACCACAAAATACTAATTGTATGTATATTAAACTAGCTTATATGAATACTCAAGGGCATGAGAATGACAACCCCCCACCACAAACTTGACATCAAGAGGTCCTTCCCCATAGAAATTCTAGACACTCAAGACTCACCCCAAACTAAACTAGGCTGAAGACCCAATATAAATGTATACTCCACAACTGAGGACACACTGACACTAACATGACTAATACAACCAGGAGAATTTCTAAAGAAAGAAAATGAAAGATGAGAAAGAAATACCAACAAACCAATTCCCGCACACCCTGTTCAATGTCAATGCCAACCTCTGTCATCGAATTCGAATGTCGCCTGCCAACTCACCTAACTACACCAGAGATATGAAACCCTCCTTCAATGGCACTGCTTCCACTATTGATAATTCCTCCTAAGTATAGGACCATGTTGACAGGATCATCTTACTCTTGCCACACCCAAACTCCACCAGCCAGAACCAAAATTCAACCATCCAATTCCACTCTTGCTACTAGAGGCGTCCTCTTCCCACCACTTCTCGAGCACTCAACAAAAAAACCACCTCTCCAAGCATAGACCAGGGACATAATTGACCCAAGAATTCACCACCCCAAATACATTCAAGACACGCTCCTCCCCCCACTTCTCCATCACCAAACAAGAAAACCCCCTCACCGAGCATAAACTAGAGACATAATTGACCAAGGAATTCAATACATTGAAGACAATATAGAGGGCTAGTTGTAGGGAGGTTCTCCCCTCGATCTCACACTTGCGACTTCATACCAGCTTCGCCTCCCATTGAAAACAAAAACCATCACCCCCATGTTTATATGTATTAGCTTTTGGGTGGTTGGATGTGGTAGCATGACCCGAACACACACTTCCTTCTTCATTTAATGATAATAATTTAAGCGAGGTAGTGGGCATGAGCCCCTAAGCCCCTCTTCGTGATGTGTGTACACCCCCATAGAGGATTTTTAAATATTTTTAATGTATTTTAGTTTTTCTAAATAATTTTTTTAAATGATTCTTAATAATTTACTATTGCTTTAAAAATAATATTAATAATTTAAAAATTTGTTATTATTTATTTATTTTATAATAAATTGTTTTTATTAAGTTAAATTGATACCATATTATAGAATGTCAATATCTTTTTTTCCACAAGGCATAAAATAGACGGTGATAGGGTGTTCTGTTAAGGTCTTTGTAGTGTAAAGATTATCAATTTGAAAACCTGTGAGAAAAAATCTAGTCATGCTAAGGGTTGTTGTGGCTCAAGCAAGGTACGATCCCTGGGTGATTTTGATGACTCACATTAATTAACCAAAAAAAAATTGATACCAGATTATATAATATTAATATCCTATTTTAGTGGTCTTCCAAATTGGAAATCCAACTAAAAAAATCAACTATAAAAGTTGGTGTCTTTTACCCTAAATGGTCGTATACTAACGAGATATATAGAAAAGAAAGATCTATTGACCAAGACTTCATTATGTAATACGTTATGTCATAATATTGATAGTTGAAAGTGAAGTAGAAAAACCAAAAGTTCACTAAAGAGGATAGTGCCCAAAATGGTTGGATGATAGGAAGTGGATGATTTGATCTGTTGCATACCTACTTCTCAATGCTAGCAAATTATTCAATGTGTTGCATACCTACTTCTCAATGCTAGAAAATTATTCAATGTTCTTTGAGGAAAAAAATGTTTTTTTAATCTCTTTAATTTGATTAAGAAAAAAATATTGCCATTTTCATTTCCAAAATTAACTGTAAAAGTTAGTATCTTTTACCCTAAATGTTCATATACTAACCATATATATAGAAAAGAAAGATCTATTGACCAAGACATCATTATGTAATACATTATGTCATAATATTGATAATTACAAGTGAAGTATAAAAACCATAAGTTCAATTAAACCATCAAGAGGATAGTGCTTGGAATGGTTGGATGATAGGAAGTGCATGCTTTGATTTGTTGCATACCTACTTCTCAATGCTAGCCAATTCTTCAATGTTCTTAGAGGAAAAAAAATGTTTTTTTAATCTCTTTATTTTGATTAAGAAAAAAATATTGTCATTTTCATTTCCAAAATCAACAGTAAAAGTTAGTGTATTTTACCCTAAATGTTCATATACTAACCAAATATATAGAAAAGAAAGATCTATTGACCAAGACTTCATTATGTAATACATTATGTCATAATATTGATAATTGCAAGTGAAGTAGAAAAACCATAAGTTCACTTAAACCATCAAGAGTATAGTGCCTGAAATGGTTGCATGAGAGGAAGCGCATGATTTGATTTGTTGCTTACCTACTTCTCAATGCTAGCCAATTCTTCAATGTTCTTAGAGGAAAAAAATGTTTTTTTAATCTCTTTAATTTGATTAAGAAAAAAATATTATTATTTTCATTTCCCATTGAAAAGGGGATCAAGTAGTCTTGAGCTTCTTTTTTTAATGTGAAAGCATAGTGCCTGGAATGGCTGGATGATAGGAAGTGCATGATTTGATTTGTTGCATACCTACTTCTCAATGCTAGCCAATTATTCAATGTTCCTAGAGGAAAAAATGTTTTTTTAACCTCTTTAATTTGATTAAGAAAAAAATATTTCCATTTGCACTTCCCATTGAAACGGGGATCAAGTCGTCTTGAGCTTTCTTTTTAATGTGGTTCAACTCTAAGGGATCCACCTAGAAAGGCCTAACCCCAAGGGCGTCGAGGATATTTAACCCCATGACCTCCTGATAAGTCGGGTACTTAGCAATAGGACCTTGGCCAAGTGAGCTATCCCTTGGAGCTTAAGTTGTCTTGAGCTAAGATTTCAACTAAAGAGCTAATATTTCAACTAATCTATAATTATAATTAATAAAATTACAAACAATTTTTTAGATAAAAGAAAATATAATATACATATCACAGTAAAATATATAACATATAAAATAGTACCTATAAATCAACATCCATTTTACCATATAAATTAAAATAATCATACCATATATCAATTTAATTAATAAGTAGACAAAAACATAATATTTACAATATGACAATATTTTTATCACAAATATTTACCATCGATATTATTGACTTCTAAAAAGGCTTTTTACAATATCATGGGCCAATAGAGAGAAGAGAAAGATAGAGAGAGGAAGGTAGAGGAGGGAAGAAAATCACAATACCATGGTTTATCAATACCATGGGCCATCTAGGATTTTGACTATTATGTTATAGATCTAGTCTTTTAACTATTCTATTACAATACCATGGGCCAATACCATAACTTCTTTCAAAATTAAAATATTTTGTAGATAATTTATTTTTATTTTATTTTATAATATTTTTTAATTAAATCTAAAAGAAAAAAGGTTATAATTACTTTTGAGGTATATCTAAACCCTCCATCCTCACTACTACTAAAAATATTTCCATAGAGATTAAATCGAGGTTTTAATAAATAAAATGAGAATTCTTTAATATATACATATGTGAAATTTATTATAAGATAAATAATATTATAAAGACCCGAGATAGATGGATCTTAACCAATGGTCCAAGAGAAGAGAGAAAACAAAGTGACTAACAATGATAGAGGAAAGATAGTCCATGATTCTTTTAAGTTTTTTATTAGTGTTTTCTTTGACAT
Source organism: Pinus taeda (assembly GCA_000404065.3). Classification (NCBI taxonomy): domain Eukaryota; kingdom Viridiplantae; phylum Streptophyta; class Pinopsida; order Pinales; family Pinaceae; genus Pinus; species Pinus taeda. The sequence continues at coordinate 60,023 of APFE031378522.1, forward strand.
GATTGATCCAAAATATAGGTTTAATATTTTACAGTCAATCATGTTTTTTCTAAATTTAGATACTTTCTTAAGAGAGAGAGTGAGATGGAGGGGGATAGAGTGGGGGAGAGAGACATAGAGGTGGGAGAGACCGTGAGAGAGAAGAAGTAAGAGAGAGAGGAGGGGGAGATAGGAGGAGAGAGGGAGGGAGAGAGATATTAAATTTGAGGGGGAAGGAGAGAGGAGGGGGAGAGATATATGAAATTCGAGGGGGGAAGAGAGGGAGGGAAGAACAGAGACATTGAGAGATAAAAGAAGAGAGAGAGGGGGAGTGGAAAGGGAGAGATGAAGACGGAATAAGGGAGAGTGGAGATGAGGGAAGAGAGATAAAATGAGAGGATAGAGATAGGGAAAGAAGGGAAAGAGAGAGATAGACATAGATATGGAGTGGGGGGAGAGGGGGAGAGGGAGAAGGAGAGAGAGAGGGAGATAGTGACGGAGTTGGAGGGTGGAGAGAAAGAGAGAGTGTGATGGGGGAGGAGATAGAGGGAGGTGGGAGAGAGGATGGTAGAGAGAGAGGATTTGAGAGATAGGAGAGAGAGGGGGGAGAGAGATGGAGTTGGAAGGGGAAGAAGAACATAGAGAGAGAAAGGTGGAGAAGGAGAGTAAGTGATAAGGGAGAGATAGAGAGAAAGTGATGGAGAGGGGAGAGAAAGAGGGAAGAGAGAGGGGGGGAGAAGGAGAGAGGGAGATAAGGGGAAGAGAGAGAGATATAGAGAGAGAGAGTCAAATAAGGGGAAGAGAGAGAGATAGAGAAAGAGAGAGAGTCAAAGATGGAGAGAGTGTGTGTATGTTTTGGGGGTGAGAAGGAGAGACAACAGGAGATAAAGGTATAGATGGATGGGCGGGAGAGGCAAGAAGAGACAGGAAAAGAGAGGGAGGGAGGAAGAGATATATATGGAGAGAGAAGTGGAAGAAAGAGAGAGAGAGGTGGAGTGAGACAGATATATAGATAGATAAATACGTAGAGAGTGTGTGTTTGTTTGGGGGTTGATATAGAGAGACAATGTGAGAGAGAGAGTGTGTGTGTGAGAGAGAGAGAGAGAGATAAGGGGAAGAGATAGAGAGGGAGAGGAAGAGGGAGAGATAGATATATAAATATATATGGAGAGAGAGAGAGAGAGTATGTTTGCGAGCTAATATAGAGAGATAAAGAAGGACAGAGGAAGATAGAGATATAGATGGAGGGGGCGAGAGAGAGAGAGAGAGAGACAGAGAGAGAGAGAGAGATTTGTTTAGGGGGATTGAGATAGAGAGACAAATAAGGAGAGAAGGAGGGAGGTATAGATATATATGGCAGGGGGAGAGAGGGAGGGGGCAAGAGAGGAGAGAGGGAGGGAGATAAACACATAATGGAAGGTAGAGAGAGAGGGAAGAAGAAAGAGACATACAAAGACAAATATTGAAATAGAAGTTAGAACTAGAAAGTCATGAATATTTTGGGTTTTCACTAAAATAGATGTATTGATTTTAGTGTAGTTGTTGATTTCTGATTCTATTTGATCACTTGCACTAGATGCATTGATTTCAATGTAGATGTCAATTTCTAATCCTATTTAATACCTTACAATAGATGCATTGATTTTAGTGTAGATGTTGATTTCTACTATTTGATTGTTTACACTAGATGCATTGGTTTCAGTGTAGATATCGATTTCTAAACCTATTTGATCGCTTGCACTAGATGCACTGATTTCAATGTAGATGTCAATTTCTAATCCTATTTAATAACTTACACTAGATGCATTGATTTCGGTGTAGATGTTGATTTCTACTCCTATTTGATTGCTTGTACTAGAAACATTGGTTTCAATGTAGATATTGATTTCTAATCCTATTTAATTGTTTACACTAGATGCATTGAATTCAGTGTATATGTTTGATCTGATCACGAATATTAGTTTTGATGTGCTAAGATCCTCCTCAGATTATAAATAAAATGATATTCATGCACTTCAGGATTCATGAGTTTATTACAATGAAAATGAGTTTTTATGTTAATTTTATGAGAAATTTAACATAAATAAGAAACTGAACAACAACATATAAATGTACAGAACATCACCAACAACAAATCACAACAGGAACATGATTAAGGAGTTCACCCCTCCTAGGCTACGCCTCCTTGGTCTAGCTTCCAATGGCTTGGGCCTCTCTATTATGCTCAAATATGTAAAAATATGTGTTTACAATGCTCAAATGCTTCTGCAACCTGCTCCAATGAGTCCAGAATGTCCAAAAATGGCTATCTAGCCTCTTTTCTCTCCCAATTTGGTCGAAAACTTGAGAATTTATGACCTCTCATAGTTTCTCCACCATTCACTCCATAAATTTCCCAAAATCTGGCGCCAAACCCTCATTTTCACCTGAATTCCCGCTAACTGGCCACCAAAGCCGCCGAACTTCGGGTAGATTTGTTAGGCAGATAATTTGACCGCCAAAGCGTAAAAATTCGAAGAAAGGTCATATGGAGGGTCATTCGCTCTGGCTAGCCCCCGATGTTGGCCCCTTTCCTTTGGTGGTCGCATAACTATTAGCGGCTAAGAAATAGTGTTCACATGGCAGTTAAGTCTGCGGGCTGGCCCAACCTCCAAACTATGTGGCAACAAACTTTAAATAACACTTGGCCCCTTACAATTAAGTAATAACCATTTGGCATATTGGCATATGGCTTTGGTGTGTGGGGGGAGGTTGCACATTCAACCCCTGTTGCCTCCACCTAGACTATAGTGAAACTTTTTGTGGCCTCCCAGGCTGCCGCGTGGTGGCCTCCTTGCTGGACCACGTGTCAACGCGTGGTTGACCACTCCTTTAACCAATCAAAATCACTAAAATTCGACCAGTACAAATGTGCCACTTGGCATGATATAATTCGCTAAGGAGCCCGTTGACCAAGTCAACCTCCACATACCCTCCCCAGTCAACGCCATGTCAACAGTACGGACTACTGATTGGGCTGTCCTTTTTTTTGTAATTCCCCTATTTGGGAAACTGAACAAAACTCATTTCTAGAGTCATACGGAGTCTGTTTCGTGCTAAACGAGTTGTGCCGGATTTAGAACGAGCACTACGCGGTCGTCCAAGTTCCACACCAATTCGACATCTTTAATTTTGAGCTATTTTTGGAGCACCTAATCAATGTTGGTTTAATCCTATTTGATTGTTCGCATTGGATGCATTGATTTCAATGTATATGTTGATTTCTGATTTGATGCAACTAGATGTATAATGTACATTAATTTCAAAGTAACTAGATTAATAGTGTGCACTGATTTCAGTGTAAGCACATCTCTGCTCACTCCATCTATGTCTCTATCTCCCATTATCTCTCCTTCTTTATCTCTCTATCTCACCACCCAAACATACACACTCTTTCTTCATATCTATCTATTTATATGTCGTTACATTGTCACGTTGCACTCAGAAATTTTATTTCGTCATTAAAGTTACTAACAATTTCTGCCATCTCAACAAACTAAGGTAACTAAGCAAATTTAAAAATAAATTGACCGATTAATCTTAGACATATTTAGCATATTTAAAATTATCAAAATAATTAGATGTTAAACAGTTTTTTTATGATGGCACACAAATGAAACCAACATAGATCCATCTTAATCCATGTTCATCTTAACCCCCAATCTATCAAGCGCGGAAAGGGATCAAATCTCAAATATCTTGAGATGCAAACCTTTCCTCAAATCTTGCACTCAAAAAAGAATTTTACACCTCAAAAAATTTGATCCCTCTCCACAATTGATAAATCTGACTAATATATATATATATATATATATATATATAATATATATATATATATTATATATAATATATATATATATATATATATATATATTATAATATATAATATATATATATATATATAAATTGGTTTCTTTTCTAGATTATAATTAAAAATTAGCAAGAACAATATATTCAAAATTAAAAATTTCAACAATCAATCTGAAGGAATTCAAGTTCATGCTCCATTAGTCACAGGGCTTGATTGTGCTATGTACTTAGGAACTCCTTTCTTGAGAAATTTCAGAAAACATGGAAGCACTTATGATGAAAAAACACAGAAATGGGGATATTTTCTTCTCTTCAAAGGTATAGATTATTTATATCCTTTTATGCATTCCAATTCTCCTAATAGATTGAGCAGAATTGACAGGTTACAGAATACCTTGGCAAAGATGGAGAAGAAGAAAGAAATGCTCAAGATTGATGAAAATCTTTTGAAAGGCAAATTTGAAAAAGAAATAAGTGAGATCTCTTAGAAACTAAAATCTTGTTGTTCTGGAGATCCAAATGCCTTTTGGCATATTCATAAACATGAAGTAGAATTGCCTTTGAAAAAGGAATTTCATGGAAAACTTAGAAGATCAAAAGCAATACTCATGAATTCTGAACAACTCAGGTATTGTAAAGAAGAAATAAAATCCCTACTGCAAAAAGGTTTGATCAGAAAATCTCATAGCCCTATTGCTTGTTTTGGATTTTATGTCAACAAACATTCAGAGATTATCATAGGAAAACCAAGATTGGTAGTAAACTACAAGCCTATGAATATTATTCTTGATTATGATGCTTATCCCTTGCCAAAGCCCTTAGTGCTTTTGCCTCAGATATCACAGTCAAAAATCTTTTCCAAGTTTTATTTAAAGTCTGGTTTCTAGCAAGTAGGGATAAAAGAAGAAGATAAGTGGAAAACAACTTTTTCAGTACCAAAAGGACATTTTGAATGGAATATTATGCCCTTTGGAATAGTAAAAAACTCCATCTGCCTTCCGGAGGATTATGGATGAAACTTTTGAAGGTATGGATGATTTCTTGAAGAAATATATTGATGATGTTCTAATTCATTCTGCAGATATTCCCTCTCATATTAACAATCTTAATATATTCTACAAGAGAGTCAAAGAAAAAGGTATAGTTTTATCAGATTCAAAAATGAAGTTATTTTAGACTGTGATAGATTTCTTGGGATATGTGATTCAATATGGATCATATTACATTATGCAACTTAGTCTTGATTTCATAGATAAATTTCCAGACAGAATCACTGATAAAAATCAACTACAAAGATTCTTGGGTAGTTTGAATTACATCTCCAAATTTGTTAGACATTGTGCCCAAGACAGAGTCTTATTGAATAAAAGATTGCAAAAAGATCCAATTCCATGGAAAGAGGATTTAACAGAGGCAGTCAGAAAAATTAAAGGAAAAATTAGGAATATTTCTCCTTTAAGCACAATCAATGAAGAATGGCCTAAAACCATCATTACATATGCTAGTGATATCAGATGGGGTGCAATTTTCTGCCAACATGATCCTAATAAAAATAAAATGGAATATGAAATTTGCCAGTGTGCCTCTGGAATCTGGTCAACTACACAAAAAAAATTGGTCCAACCTAAAGAAAGAACTTAGAGCTGTCTGGCTTGGCATTGCCAAATTCAAAGATTTTGTGATCTATAAACATTTTACAGTCAAAACAGATTGCCAAGCCCTTAAGTTTGCTATCCATAAATTTGACTTTGAAGATGCAGCAATGGTTAGATGGATAATGACATTGGCCCAATATCATTTTGATGTAGAGTTCATTTCTGGAGTTAAGAATTCCTTCGCAGATCTTCTCAGTGGGGAATTTTTATAGAGAAATGATGTAAATAATCTCAGATGTAACGTCATAAGAAGATTAGAAAATTAGATTCACATTGAATGTGTTGATGGTTCTCACACTTGAATCTGCAAAAACCTCTACTCGATTATCAAGCAGATTGGTTTCCAATGAAAGAAATCAAATATCGGCATGGAACTGGATAGCATTATTTCTCATGGGATGACAAATGCAAAGAAATGATGAAGCTTTAAGCTTTCTTCAAGATTTGAGAAACCTTGATTTCACATTACACAGAGATGCAGATGAAAATCTAATCTGTTGTGAAATATACATTGATCGCTTCCTATTGCCACCCAACCTTCAGAACTCTGAAGCTCATGAACGCCGAGAGAAAGCCTGGTATACAGGTATGTGTTTTGAAAATAAAACTAACTCGTTTTTCTATAATGTGCAGTTTTCTTTTAGATATCATGGGATGCAAGTTACACAAATCGAAGAACAAGACCCCACACCTGAATGGTTTAAAGAATGGTGGAACATTTATGGTATCGTTCCTCTATGTTTTTACCCATTCTCTCTCCGGTTATTACAACTTCCTAGATTTACAAAACCACGGGCACATCAATCAGGATTTTATACAAAAGGATTTTGGATATCAGCAATATCACCAATTATCACATGCTTGCAGCACTTCGCGCCAATGGATCCTTTCATTGGTTTATTACACGAAATATTTGCTTCAGAAGATTTGGGGGAAATATGAATGGCTCTTTGACTATGAGTCATTTCATGCCATGACAGATCCAGATTTAAATCCTTTTGGCCCACTACTTTTTCAAGACGAAGTACCAGAATATGTTGAAGTACCAATTTGGGAATGTGAGGAAGAAATTTACTCACAATATTCTAATAATGACTCCTTGACTAGGTTCATAGAACATCATTATTCTCATGAACAACTAGAACATTTTCTCATTTTGTAATGTCTTTCTGTCCGACTTTGGTGGCAGACAAGTTTTTCGTAAGTTTCCTTGAAAAAGAATCTCTTACAGTGTAATCAATCCGACATATATAATTAAATAAAGGGATAAGAATAAATATAAAATATTTTATGATTGAATTACTGTGCAAATGTCCTCTGGGTTACCCGAAAGCATGATTCTCTCATATCTGATGCAAGGATTTGATTTTGATGTAAAGTAAGATACTGTGCGGATGTCCTCCGGGTTACCCGAAAGCAAGATTCTCTCATATCTGATGTAAGTATTTGATTTTGATGTAAAGTAAGATTCTCTCATATCTGATATGGAGGTATCACCAAATCTAGAACTTGGAGGATCTATAAATAGAGAAAGACTAGGGAAGAGAGGCATTCGGGTTTTGAGAAATTTAGAGAGCCTTTCTGCTAGAGAAGTAGCTTTGTGTTGCTTGAGAAGAAACTTTGTAATACTTGAGTTTTGACGTTCATCAATAAAGATTCCTCAATTTCTGAAATCTATGTCTCCTTTGTAGATTTTTTTGGATTCTATTCTTGAACTTGTATGAGCCTTGTTAAGGTTGAAGAAGTTGCAAAGACGCAGAAGTAGACCATTGGGCCAGAGTTCATGTTTCGGCATGAGGATATTGTTCAGAAGAATTTTCAGATATTGGAGCGATTAAGCAGACCTAGTATTTATTATGAACTAATACTCTTGTTGGCATTCGTATTCAAATATATTCAAAAACAGATTCGTGATGCTAGATTGTGTAGTAGAGGAGTCTCTTCCCTCTCTGTGTTTAAAGTATCAGTCACGGATCTTGTTTATTTCTACATTTCCTATTGTTAGAAAGTATTGGTTATGGATATCCTAAGCCTTTTGTAGCAGATTTTCCTACTGATTGAAGCAAAATTTCTCCACTTGCAGTAACAACTCCTGGACAATTTGTCTTTTGTCTTTAAGGATAGGGAATTACAGTGCCGCTTACTATGTTCAATCTTGAACCTGTATCAATTAGAACCTTCCACCATTCTATGGAAGAACCAATTCTGATTTTCATTTTTACATAGTACATTACCTCTGCATTCATTGCATTCATTCCTAATCCAGATCTAGGATCTTCAAATTCTTCATCTGGAATTTCAAAGTCTACAGATTTCAAAATCCCTTTCATTGGATCATGATATGGATCACACTGCCTTTCTGGTTCTTTCTGTTCTGTCTGTGAAGATTCTCCTTTTGTGGGTTGTGCATGTAAAGAATGTATATTATGCCCCTGATGTGCTTCAATGCATAGCCTTCTATTCTCTCTGACTTCTTTTCTGAGATCTTTGATAGCTTGACTAATTGCAGGAAGTGTTTGAGGAAGATCATCTTCAATTGTTTGTTGTCTCAATTGTCTTGTTAGACCATCAACTGAAAATAAGGCTGCAGAAGGAATATAGCTATGTTGATGATTTATCTGTGACTTTTGTTGTTCTTGATATTGCTGTGACTTTGACTGTTGAAGATGGGTCATCAACAATCCTTTATACATTTCTTTGAGTTTTGGATCATCAGCATTAACCATTTGTGTAAAATAATTTCTAGAAAGCTCATCATGATCTAAGCTTTCATTTGATAATGGTCTGAACATCCTGACTGCATTACATTTGCAAATGTCAAGACCACTGCATTCACAGAGTTCTTGAAAACATTCATTACAGTGTGGATCTTTGCAATATTCAACTTCAGAATCTTCTTCTTCATAAACAACATGTATCTGGTCATTTAGATCATAATAATTTTCTGAATCTATTAATTCTTCACAGCTAGAAGGGAGATCAATAATATTTACCTTTCCATATTTATTCTTATAGCTAAATTGTTTCTTCTTCCCAGATTGTTGTTTGTCTTTTTTCAGTTTTAGACAATTTGGAGCAATATGTCCTTTTCATTGCAATGGAAGGAAAATATTTGCTTCTGTTTTGGCCTTTGATGAAACTGGCGTGTTTTTTTGTATTCTCTGGGGGGCCTTCTATGAATGATTTTTTTTTTTTCCTGTGGATCTAAAAGTTTGCTTAGAGTAAGCTTTCTTTTTAGAGCGACGACGATCATATCCCCCTAAACTTTTAGAACCATGTAAATGCCATTGTTTACATAGTTGTTGATAGCCATGTGGTTTAGTGGAGTTGGTGGCAGCTCGAGCAACTTTCATGCAAAGTTCAACAATGACAGCCTTAATAGCTTGTCTTATAACACCAAATTTATAGGCACCAATCTTTCTAGGAAGCTTATTCAAAATGGGAGTGGTTACCCAATTTGGTAAAGAAGTAATGAAGATTTCTTTCCATTTGGGATCTAGAATCATGTTAGAAGAAAGAGTATGCAGACGATGGAGATATTCCATAAAATATTCATCAAAATGCTGCATATTAGTAAGCTTCATGGATGTAAGTGTGACTGCAGCAAGTTCATTATTGATCTGAGGATAACCACAAAATTGACAAGAATGCCATGCATTAGGCAACCAATCATGTTATTCACAGGTAATGAAGTCTGTGGATCCATATATGTAGTATTATATGGGTTCATTACCGCAGATGTTTCCCAAGAAGGAATGAGGACAGGATCATAATGAATTTCTACGTTACGCCAAGAATCAAGGAGTCCTTCAAATCCACTAATGATTTTCCTGGTTGCATTTATTGGAGAAATGTCATCTGCTAAATATGTGCGGTAGAAAACCAACATGGAACTCAATATAGACAGTATTTCTGCTTCAGAACAATTGTCAATTTTCCATGAATATGTGGAAGAAGCAGACCAATCTTTATGATATTCTGATTTCATGACATCTCTTATATCAGGAGCAGGTGACCAAGAAGAATTCCAATAACTTCTATCAGTAACTTTATGTACAGTTGTATCTTTGGGTTCTTCTTCATCAGAAAATGAAATCAGATCAGGAATGTCTTTTGCTATCTGAAAAGTTTCTTTATCAGGAGGAGAAAAATTATTCACAAGAAACTCTAAATCTTCTAGAGTAGGAGGAGCAGAGGGCGCTGCTTCAAATTTGTTGAGTACTGTATCAGAATTGGAAGGCTTATCATGATCATCTCTTGATTTCAACCACTTAGAAACTATCATTTTATGTCCAAGGCTTGAAGAGTTTAGACTGGAAAACATGCCAAGATTAGCCATAGGAGCATAGACAAAGGTAGTTTCTAGTTTAGGAAAAATGATATCACTAGGATTCTTCATTTTTTATTGAAGAGTAGTAGGAACAACATGGAAAGGAAATTTATCTTGAGGATCTGAGAAATAAGTAGTAGCTTTAAAAGTAGGATCGGGAGTGTTTTTCTTTTCCAGACTTTCAAAAGAAGTAAAGACAACCCAAACTTGTTTCTTTACTACTTCAAGTGACGATTTTAAGTTTGTCATCATATCCTGATTCTTATCTACTACTGGATGTACTTTGCCAATCCATTTGGAATTATCATTAATCCCTTTTTCTAAAACATCAATAGTTTTAGCAATATGCAAATCATTTGATCTAAGAGTTTTTACTCCATCTAGTAATTGATCTCCAGTAAAATCTACCTTTTGAAGAATTTTATCAATTATTTCTTGGAGCATTTTATTTTCTCTGGCTAAATATTGATGATTTCTTTCTAGATGTTTAATCAAACTATCTAGATCAAGATTTGTCCAGTTTGTTGCCGCAACTGATTCCCTGTATGAAAGATGAGACTGGTCAGACTAAAGTGGAAGTAACTTAAAAATCTTATCATCTTGTCTGATAACAAGATTTTTCCCCAAGGAGGAATTGTTGTCTCAGTGCTAAGAATAGTGCCATCTATTAATTCCCATTTGTGTTGTGGCACTTCCGTCTGTAAGGTTGACCCTTGCATCATATTCACTCTAAGGGTTTGATAAATGTGTTCTAACAAAAGCTGCCCTTTCATCTTAACAGACTGTAAATGTTTCGGAACATTTGATTTTTGCAACATATTTTTGTATTTATCATCTATGTGAGGGATGATAAGAGGTCCAAGAATTTCAACTTTTCTTTAATCTTTGTTTTTATATCTTCACAAGATAGATTCTTGAACTTTTTGACCAAAGCCATTTCTACTTCATTTGTACTCGGATAATAAAATTCATAAAAATAAATCCATTGATTATTCTTTACCATCCAAGCTTTCCAATTTTTATTGTTGACTTTGTTGATTGTTGACCTATCTTTCTTTGAATAGGTTTTCATTTCTTCACAGTATCTATACTCTTGCTGATGAGTATACAGATCCTAGTTAAACATTTTCTTATACCATTCATTTGAGGGATCATAAGGACTTATTCCTTTGTATATCTTAAGAAATTGAATGATTTCTTCATCAGAAGGAAGTTGTATTTTACTAGGAATCTTATTCCTAGGATCCAATCTCTCGTTGGGGATTTCTTCTGGATATCCTAAGCCTTTTGTAGCATATTTTCCTACTAATTGAAGCAAAATTTCTTCATGCGCTGAAAAGGAGTACACTTTGTATATTCCTGTGTTTGATTTCCAGAACTTGGAACAAAACAAATCATGTTTATTCTTCTTCTGTCTTTAACCTATTCTTATTTTTCATGGGGTTTTGGAAGACTAGGAGTTTACTGACAAAAGCTAGGAGAACAATGAGGATGATTACATACAGATGGTTGTGGAAATTGTGGAATTTGGAATGTTGATTGCATATTAATTGTTATAGGAGGAACAATATTTAAATGCAGAGACTGAAGAGTTTGTGCAATCATATTTGATAACATATGCATGAATTTTGGATCAGAAGTAAGATCATATGAAGGCTTTGGTGATCCTTCAGGAATAGATGCAATAGAGGACATTTGTGGTTTTACTACGACTTCAGTTTTTACAGGGTTTTGTATAACAAGAGGAGGAGGAGGTCCACCATGCTCAGACTGTGCATACTCTGATTGGGGAAAGAAATGAGTTCGAACAAGGCCATTATCTTCTCGAATAGAAGTTTGAGCAGTGATAGGCTGTGGACAGGGAGAAGTACGAATAGAAGCCCAATTTGTGACCCATTCTGTTGGTGGTTTAAGATCTCGACGAGATATCATTTGAGGAGCAACAAGATTTAAGCCATAGTCATGAGTGATTAGAGTAGTGAACTCAGAGGTTTCAGAAACTTGTTGGACAATAGGAGTGGTCTTCTTATAAAATTTGACGACACATCGCCAATGAATAGCAACATTATTGCTATTATCTTCAAAATCGCCATATCCATGTGTTTGGATGCCGAGCATTAGAACATTGATGGCATTAGGATCATCTAAGGAAATAGAAAAATCAGGAACACAGGACCAAGAAATTGGACCGTAGGCTAATGTTTCTTGACATCCTCCAATTAAAGCTTTATGAAAAGTTTTCCATCGGCGATCAAAAACACAAGAGAAGACAGCAACGTCTTGACCTTTTCTATGTAGTGGTTGAATTCCAATTTGGATATGACCAAAATGAGCAAAATTGATACCAGCTTTTAGTGCAAGTGTAAACTCAGATTGCTTCAGAATGTTCATTGTTTGAAGCAGATGATTATTACTGGAGGTTTGTAGAATTTCTTCTTTAACCTTATATCTCCAGTATTATATAGTGTCTAATAATCCCAGATTTGTATAGACATCTTTGGGGTCTATTTTTTTATAAAGACCAAGAACCAAACTTACTATGTTCATTTAATAATGTAATAGATTTATCATGAGCTAAAGTATAAAAACCAGATTGTATTTTTTTCATTACGTTCTCTTTCTTCTTCTTCTCTAAGAATTTCATCAAAATTTTTATCACTAAACTCATAAAGAGAACTTTGTGCTGAGAAAAATTATCCATAACTAATACTTTCTAACAACAAGGAGAAAACAAAAATACTTTACCTTGCTCTGATACCAACTACAAGCGCACAACGAAAACGAGATTACATAAATGCGGAAATAAACAAGATCCATCACTGATACTTTAATATAATAAAGTGCCTCTAAATGATTGTTCCTCCCAGCGAATAATAATTATTAAACTTCCACTTTTTGAAATTAGAGCTTCGTTCAGTCCTCAGTGGTTTATTTTTTTCGAAATAATCGTACTTGGAGATCTTTGAGATAAGGAATCAATTCTGTTGTTCCATCCTAACTAAAGCATATGTGCTGAGCTGGTAGAATAAAAAAATGAAAAAGTTGTACCAGATGCAAGGGAAATTTCCGGTAACTAAAGCGATGTCCTGAGCTGGTAGAATAAAAAAAAATGAAAAAGTTGTAGCAGATGCAAGGGAAATTGCCGGGTATTTAAGCGACCCTTTCGTCCCGTCACCCGTGGTCAGTGAAACCCACGGTTTTGAACACATGTTTACCGAATGAGCTTGTTCGCGATTATGTGCTCGTTAAAGCTTTCATATTTTGTGGCTGATGCGAGGGTCGTGGATGGATCCAAAGACTCCTGGTTCAAGATTCGGCGCCCTTATTTTGTCAGGATTTATTGTCCAAGTTTCAGTCGATACGTCTCGAAGACTGAAATGATAGCTCCCATCGCGGTGTAGTAAGCAAGAAACTATGTGGAATGGTTGTCATGTAGTCGCAGTCAAGCCAAAAGCAAAAATTAAAAGTTTCACGGAAATTCTGTCCAGTGGGTGTCGTGATCGATAGAAAAAGTGAAGTTACAGAGTAGTGGTAGCCATTGAGTATTAAATGAAATAAGTAAACGTGTTTTAAACTATATATATTTAAAGAAATAGAAATGTATTAAATATTGGGTTAATATATTAAATAAATTTAGTTTAATTAATATATATAATGTGTTTTTCAAGTAAGAAAACAGCAAGTTTCGTCATGAATGGTGTTTGGAATTGATTTGCAAAGACTCTCACCTGTGTTCATGGAGGCGTCATTGATACCCCGTAGTGTAGGAAGATACAAACAATAAAACAGCAAGTCCCATCACCAACTCTGGCCTCTAGAGTTTTGGTGTTTCGAATCGATTTGCAAAGAGTCCCACCAGTGTACTTGTGTTGTTGTTTTAAATTGAGTAATAAAATTTCAAATAAGATTGTGATTTCTTGTTGTTTAAAATATATTTTTAAATATATAAATACATTCCACTCTAAAACACTAAATTTTCTAAACTAAATAACTTAAATTTATGATTTTAAAAATCTCTACAACCGACAAAAATAACCCAAAAAAATATATGAAAAATCTCAATTTCACTGTAAAATATTGTATAAATTAATTAGATATAAAATATTGTATAAATTGATTAGATATAAAAGTTTTCTTATGGAATGATTTTATTTCTGAATTTATCAATTTTCTTAAAGTATAAATCTTTTTTAAAATGTAAAATTTGATAGATTAATAGATTTAGATTATTTCTCTCTCGATATAAAACATGTTGAACATCGAAACAATTACACGCAATACATACATCTTTATTTTGAGAATTTAATAACATGGATTTTATTTATGTGTATAAATATTTTTTTTGGTTATTATTTTTTAAATAGATTACACAAATTTCTTAATTTCAATTATTTTTTCTTTGCATTTCTCTATCAAATTGATATTATTTAAAGTAAATATTGAGATATGTTATTTATGGCAAATACTCTTTCTCCCTTCTCATATAAAAATATACTTGAATATGTTAGTTTAATATGAATGTTCAAAATTTATATTTAAAATTATGGCAAATACTTCTTTCTCCTATCTCATATAAAATATACTTTATGTAGTTAATATGAATGTTTTAAAATATTATTAATTTATATTAAAATATATTTTTATATTTAAAAATAAAATAAAAATGCTTAATATACAATTTTTTTTTATTTTTGAGGTCGAAATTTGTCTTTCCTTCTGTTGAGTTGAAAATTAAAATAAAAATAAAAATTACACTCTAAAATAAGAATAATGTCATTAAATTAAAAAAAATGAAATATGATGTAAAGTAATTAGAAGTTAAAAAGTGAGTTAAGAATGTTTAAAACTTTAACATTTCAAATAAAACTATTGAAGATCTATATTAACTTAAATTTTATAAATCATATTAACTTTATATATACATTATGAAAAAAATTGTTAAAATAAAATATTCTAATGTTGTATATAAAAAAAATATTCAATGTGAGAATAAAATATTTTAATACAATTAATATTAAGAAATACTTAAAATTATATTATTAATAATACAAATCAATTTTAATTTGTCATAAAATGTCAATTATGTAAAATATCTTAATGTCAATTATATATATGCATATATCCTAGGAAAAAAAGGTTTTATGGTTAAAACATTTAATTGGTCTTATATATACTCCATATAGCATTCAAAAGTACAATTTAAATAATGAAAAATTACACATTATACTTTTCATTCTAAAAAAAATGTATACATGAAGAAATTTGATCTCTCTAAACTCATATTAAATCCATACTCAAAATAAATCTATACTAAATCTATTTTTAATTAACAATTCCTTTATATAATATATAAAAAAAGAAACATCAAAAATAAAAATTACCAATTCATTTTAAAAAAAATAATCTACTACATTATTTTAATTCTTTATATTAGAATAACCTAACTCTTTTATTATAATTAATATTAACTTTATTAAACAAATATTTTTTTCTATAGAAGAATTCTTTCTTCATGGGCTCCTTCTCAATATTCTTTATTATAACTAACCTAACTCTTTTATTATAATTAATATTAACTTTTTATTTAACAAATATTTTATTTTCTATAAAGAATTCTTTCTTCACATGGCTCCTTCTGAATGACATGTCCTTGAACAAGGACTATCCATATCCATAGGTTCTAGTATAGGTTGGAAGCTCTTCTGGTCCACTATTAATTCAGCAATATGGAGCTAGAGACTCTTTCCCATATTCTTTACTCACTTACCTATCCACCTCCCTGTAAATAAACTTATAACTTCGTATTAAGCATGGAAAATTACATTTCTTAGAACTTATACATGGAAAATTGCATTGCTTCCGCATCCTAGATGTCAAAATATAATATATTATAATTAGGAATATTATTTTTATTTAAATATTATTTAATTATAATTAGAATATAATTTTTTACTTAATATTATTTAATTATTAATTTAGGTTAATATTAATTTATATATTGAATTACTTGATAACATGTATTAAATATATTTTAATTATTTAATACAGATCCAAAATTTTCCACAGAAATCTTTTTGTCCTCGTTAGTAAGTCCTCCTGAAGTCAAAAAGTAAAGCATGTTTATAGATGGAAGTTGGGTAACGGGTGAGACGACATACCATACCTAGTCTCTCAAATATTTAGCGGCGCTGCAGAGGTCCCGTCTGATTCCGCAACTCAATGGGGGCATCGCTCAGCCGGAAGGACCGCTCTGCAAGTCGAACATCTTATGATTCGTCGGCATCAGTCCCAGCATGTGCGTTTAAATTGGAAGCAGCCGTTCCACCCTCCGAACGACGATCTCATTGTAGAATGCAAGCTGTTAGAGCCTCCGCTCGAGAATCTAAGTTGGAAGCTACTCCAGCCTCCGCTAAAGAATCTAAATGTGCTGTCACTCAATCATCTGGTTTTGCATTGAAAACGACTTCAAGCGAGATTACTTATGTTGCATCTGATTTTACATGGATAACGGAAGAAGCAGGGGCTATTCATATTCCACAGAAATCCTATGCTGATCCCAGATTGCTGTCCGTTGTGTCAATATTTAGAGTTCCTAACTTCCTCAAAGACACCAAATACAAGAGGGCGTATGTTCCTCAAGCCGTTTCGCTGGGTCCATATCATTCCGACAGACTAGAGCTTTCTCCAATGTACACTCACAAAAAGAGAGCCCTGCATAGAATGATGACCAGGTTCGATAATAATAATAGGCACCCTACTGATTCAGATAATATCAAATCATCCTTTCGTGCAATCGAGAAGATCTTCGAGGATGTGGACAATATCGGGAACAGTTATGAGGAAAAAATGGTTTGCACGCCAAGGCGCCTCGCTGTGATGCTTACTCTGGACGGTTGCTTCATTCTAGAAATATTAAGGACTCTGGGCGGAGACCAGCTAAACTGGGAAGGTCGTGATTACTATGAACCTATTTTTGACCAGAGAAAGATTGAATTTACTGGGTTCGATATACTGAACGACATTTTGATGCTGGAAAATCAAATTCCCTTGGTAGTTTTCCGGAAGTTACTCGAATTGGAGTACAACTCGGTTGAAAAGGCCAACAAAATTCTTTTCGATGTGCTGGTGAAAACTCCAGGGACCAGGTTCTACCCTTTCGACTATGAAGATGATATGAAAAATTGGTGCTGGCAGCCACCACATGAAGAAGTTCATCATTTGCTGGGTCTGTTGCACAGCCTTATTGTATCTCCGCCTTCCAATGACTGTGACGAGCGTGTAATTCAAATCGACAACGGCGGCAGGAAAAGATCATGGAAGGACGACAGATTCATCCCTCCTGAGGTAGAATTAAGTAATGCTGGCATCAAATTTCAGCGATGCAATGGAGGCATCAAGAAAATTTATTTCGATAGGGAGAAAGCCACAATCTATCTTCCTCCGATCAATGTCACGGACCACACAGAGGTACTCTTCCGTAACTTAATCGCTCTTGAGCTATACAAGGCATCTGGAATCAATTACGTTACCTGTTATTTGAATTTGATGAACAAGTTGATCGACACGGAAAAAGACGTGGCTCTGCTAAGACATAGTGCAGTCCTTAAAAACTACATTGGGAGTGATGCAGAGGTTGCGGCACTCTTCAATGGTCTATGCAAGGGTGTCGCCCTGCCCCGGGAAGATATCTTCCAGCAACTGCAAGATGATGTGATGAAGCACTACGGAAGTAAGTTCAAGGTCTGGTTTGCCCAGTTTATAAAGGACTATTTCTCATCGCCATGGAAATTTCTAGCTCTCTTTGGGGCAATTGTTGCACTGTTGCTCACCATAGTGCAAACAGTCTTCTCCATACTTCAAGTATATAAGTAGCCTATTCGCTGCTTTATCTTTACCCAGGAAATGTCTCTTATAAGAGTATAAGATTAGGAAATTTCTGGTCATTTATAAATATGAATAAGATGATGTTGTGCCCTTTATTTGTAGTTGGAGATTTAATTTTGACTTGTCTTGTGCACTGAGATCTCTTATAAGAGTATAAGATTAGGAGATTTCTGGTCATTTATAAATGAATAAGATGACGTTGTGCCCTTTATTTGTAGTCGGAGATTTAATTTTGAATTGTCTTGTGCACTGAGATTTCTCATTATAAATGTAGTTATTGGTTAATTATTAATCAGTTGGAATTGAGATATTTAGTTTTTAGTTTTTTTGTTTGGTTGAGAGATTTGTAATTTAGTTAAAATAAAATTATTATTTTCAATGTATTTATATTTATAATTAATCTAATGTAATTGCAATTTTTGGTATGCAAATATTTATATTGATAATTGGTTTTCTCAAATTGGTATCAGAGGCCGTGGCTCTTGTGGGTAACTTCCTTAAGGAGGGACCAGAATATAGTCTGTTGTAGATATAAGTTGAATTGGTGTGAGTTGTGTAATTAGCGAGAGTGTAGTGTGGTGTGCTTTGTCGAGCCCTTTCGAGGAAAGACCTGACTGGTGTGGCACCCTCTGTACATCATGTTGTTTTGGCATTTTTGTTTAGCGCCTAGATATTCTGTGGCTACGCGGAGAAGTGAGCGAGCCGCCTGGTAAGGGATGTGAACATCATGTGCGGTTTGTTGGATGTTGTGAAGTTGAGGCCGTGGCAAAATAAGTCTTTGAATGAATACTGTGGTAGTGCGTTGTGAGAGCTTTGGAGGAGCGGGGACCTCGCTATAGCCACCCCTGATCCAACTGGAGGAAGAGCGCAATGTGCTCTGGATCACTAGTGTGTTACGGAATGTTGCGAGAATAGGTTGCGTTGTGTTGTACTGTGTAGGAGGAGATGCTCTGACCCAAGCTGTGCGCGTATTGAATTTTTGAAGCCATTGCCATGGAGCCTGGAGCCAAGCCTGGTATTGTGTCAAGGAGCTGCTGGTTAAGTGGTTGCAACCGAACCTTCTTTTAAAGCTGACTATTCCTCCCATCGTATGTTGTCAGTGTGGAAAGGACCTGTCAGCATGAGGTATCAAAGCGATGAAGACCACGCACAGAAACTACACCAGAGAATACGCGGTGGAGCTTTGTTATTGTGTTTTTCCGTTCGCCGATCAATTAAGAAGGAATCCGCGGTGGAGCTTTGTTATTGTGTTTTTCCATTCGCCTATCAATTAAAAAGTATTGGGTGAGGCCGCGGAATAACCCTTACGACTAGTGCAGGATTCCCTCAAAACAAATACCATTAAGACTCACGCTACATACGGTATCCAATGGAATTCTCAGGTACACGCTATCACCATGAAACTATACCTCCATCGTGTTATGGGAAAGATTAGTTGTGAATCTAACTTCCTGGAAGCCAACAAAGAGTTGTTTATTGGAAATTGGAAATGAAGTCAGCATTTGCTGTGAATACCGAGGATCATTGGCGGTGGGGAACATTGTCCAAGGATAATTCTTTGGTATTGCAGTAGTCTATAACGCGACTTTTTGAAAGCTTTTTTGGCGAATTTTTCCGGTCAAAATCCGGTAGTAATTCATTGGAATCCCAAGTTTGATAGCTAGTTTCTGCACAATCAATGGCTCCCAGGGGTTTTTCAAGGCGCTGAATCAAAATATGGAGTTAAAAAACCATTTTAACTGCTTAAAAATCAAGATTTAACCTCATTTCTTCCGCCGGATTCCGTCACCGGAATCTCCAAAAAGTCGCATTATAGACAACTCCCTTTAGTATTATTTAGCATGTCACATTTTTCCAATAGGAGGCATGGAAACCTGCACAGTGAAGAAGAAGTACCGGAAAGGCCAACAACACTAGAGACAATCACAACTTCCAATGTAGCTATTGTTTATAATAGCAGCCTAGATCATATGCTTCTGCTGGTATAGTAGTAGTTAACTTATTATTATCGTTTGTAAATAAGTGATGATGATGAACAAGTACTGGAATGGCCTTAACAACACTAGAGACAATCACAACTTCCAATGTAGCTATTGTTTATAATAGTAGCCTAGATCATATGCTTCTGCTGGTATAGTAGTAGTTAAATTATTATTATCGTTTGTAAATAAGTGATGATGAATTTTCAAAATGAGATAAAAAGGTAATTACTAATTCTAAGTTTTTTTTTGTCCTTTTTTTTTATAGCTTGTCCTAGAATGACTAGTAGTTTAGTTTTTATGAAGTGACTATTTTAAAAAATCAGTGGTCTAAAATTCAATATAGATGGTTTTCGATATAGTTTGGTAGCCGGGGAAGGATCTTTTATTTGTTGAAAAAGTGAGAATGGTTTTCTGTCACAATTTGAGATGTTGTTAAGTAATTGACCTCTGTTGTGGATCTAAGGAAGGATCTCTCATTTATTATAGAATTGGGAATGGTCTTCTAATGAGGTTATGAAACTTCGGTTGTGGATCTAGGGAAGGATCTATCATTTGTTGAAGAAGTGGGAATGGTATTCTCATAAGGTTATGCAACAATTTGGGACACTGTTGAGTAATTGAATTCATGAATTCTAGAGTGAAACTCGGTAATAGATTCCTCATCATAGATGTAATTCTTGATTAATTGTTAATTAGTTGAAACTGAGATATTTAATTCCGTGTTTGATTGAAAGATTTACTCAACTAATTAATTGTGTAATTAAAATAAAATTATATATAATTAATATAATGCAATTATAGTTTTTGTTTTGCATTTGGATTTCTCAAATTTTGTAACCATATATTGTGTTTGTAACCATGTATTCTGTTGTAGATTCATTAGATGGCTTTCGGTTGTAGCCTTGTTGGGCATTATTCACGTTATTTAGGTGACTTTAGGTGTTGTATTATTCATATTATTTAGGTGTTTGGTATTATTCAAAATTATTTAAGCTATGTAATTTTTGGTTAATTGTTAATTAGTTAGAATTGAGATATTTAGTACTATGTTTGGTTAAGAGATTTATTTAACTAATTAATTGTGTAATTAAAATAAAATTAGATGGCTTTCAGTTGTAACCTGGTTGGGCATTATTCACCTTATTTATGTAACTTTAGGTGTTGCATTATTCAGGTTATTTAAGTGTTCGGTATTATTCAAAATTATTAAGCTATGTAATTTTTGGTTAATTGTTAATTAGTTAAAATTGAAATATTTAATACCATGTTTGATTAAGAGATTTATTCAACTAATTAATTGTGTAATTAAAATAAAATTATATGTAATTAATCTAATGCAAGTACAGTTTTTGTTTTGCATGTGGTGTTCTCAAATTTTGTAACCATATATCCTGTTGTAGATTCATTAGATGGCTTTCGGTTGTAGCCTGGTTGGGCATTATTCACGCTATTTAGGTGACTTCAGGTGTTGGGCATTATTCACGTTATTTAGGTGTTCGGCATGATTCAAAATTATTCAATCTGTGTAGATGAATCGCGGTACGGAGTATTTGATAATTCCGTAATTGATTTCGATTAATCGTTTATTGCTGGGAGCTCGGTTTATTTTACATGTATTTAGAATATTTTCCAAAGCTGGGGTAATAACTTGTTTGGGATAAGAACAAGTGTGGGGTTTGCTTTCTATTGGTTATCGGTTAAACTCTTATGAGAGAGTTTGAAGGAGTTAATTCAGGGATAAAACTGTTCTACCTAATCTCTCATAATAACATTTTTCTCTTAAAGTGTAAACAATCTTTCACCCAACATTGAAATTGTCACCGCATGAATTCAACATAGTTTTGAAAGAAAAACATCATTTTGAACTGCTAGTGGAAAATGCTAAAAAAAAATGATTGTGCGGTTTCCTATTGGTTTTTCACCGGAGATTGTTTTGATCCGCCGGTGGAAAATGATGTAAGCTTTTCGTTTGGTTCTTTCTCCAAATATTGTCTCAAAGTATTTGCTTATGATACTGAAAGTTTTGGTGTTTGGAATCCGTTTGCAAAGAGTCTTATCTGTGTTGTGTTCTCTACAAGCACTCTGATAATTTGCTTCTGAAAATGCACTCTCGTTATTGTCTTTTCAACCAGTTTTCTCCAGCAAACAGTGTCTACAAAATTTGCCTTTGTCAACCTCATCAATTAGTTTTGCGAGCACTGATTGCCTCAAACTTTTGGCTATCTCAAGCTAGTGTCCATGTTCCACAGATACTGTAATCAATTTTTTTTTTAAGTTCTTCCCTAGATCCTTTAAAAACAAAAAAATTCAGTTGGCAAACCAAAGTCACATATTTGTTGGGAATTTCTGATAATTCCAAACAAAAACTGAACATAGAATAATGCTCTGTTTCAACACAGCGGAAACTAAAAAATTGTTTGGGAGAAGACAGTTTTACACATGCACAATAAAACTTTGTATTCATTAACAAGAATCAACTATTACAGAAAAAACCTTCCTCTCACAGAGGGATTACACAAAAGACTGCTTCAGATGCAGTTCCAAAACACAAATAAATTTCACTGTCTCTTCTGAAAAATACGTTGTTTATGTCTTCAAATTAAAAATTCTACACTGCTGTGTCTGCACTACTGTGCATTACCAAAACAATACTTTGTCTCCTCCAAAGTATTAACACTTCACGCTGCTGCGTAGTCCATATGCATTTTAATGAACAACACATTCGCACTGCGTGCTCCCCTTTCATTTCACGACAGACAACAACTAAAACATATTCACACTGCGGTGTGCTACATTTTCATATTCACCAACAGAAACTATACACACGTTGTTGCGTGCTCCCACTCGTTTCTCAAATGAACAATCACACAAGAATAAACATTCGCGCTTCTGCGCATTACCCTTGCTTCACACTTCTACGCTGTTGCGTATTCTTTTCATTCAGCGAACAACCACAAAACATAACACACGCTGCTGCGTGCTTCCCTTTCATTACATATGCAATGAACAGCTTACATTCACACTGCTGCATGCATATTTCATTTTATGTTTTACAAAAAAAAACATGACATTGCATTACCTTCGTGCTGCTGCGCTTCACTTCGTCTTTCGCCAACGAACTACCAAAAAATCTCACGCGTCTGCATGTTGCATTACATCCACACTGCGGTGTGTATTACATTCAACTTGCTGGGAAAAATTCTCCTTACATTCATTGCGACGAGTTTCTCCTTTTTATTGCATGTGCGCTACTGCGTTTTTCACATGTCAACAAAACCTGCACTCTATTGCATCTCATACATTACATATATAAGAAAAACTTACATGCGTTTACTTGTGCCTATACTCCTGTGAAAATAAAAAATAATAAAATTAAAATCTTACCAACCCACAGTAAATTACATTTACTGTTTTACTGACAAAACTGGCGGTAAATGAAACTTCTAATTCATGTCAAGTTCCATATGGTGCAGGCCTATACACAACCGTTGACTTCAATCAGACGGTTGTCAGTCGATATCGGTTTAAAAATGAGATATGCAATCGTTGAGGTGTTGTAACAATATATTGTTAATGATCCTTGTTGTTTTTGTTTGAATCCATCAAATATTCTTCTTAACCACACTGCTTCACATGTTGGCGATGTCGCTACTACATATTCCGCTTCTGCTGATGAAAGTGTCACAATGGGCTGCTTCTTAGATGCCCATGAAATCACACCTAAACCAAGATGGAACACAAAACCAGAAGTGCTCTTCCTATCATCCAAACTGTCTACAAAATCACTATCTATGTATCTAATCAAATCCTTATTTTCTGCCCTTGCATACATTATGCCACGATCTCTAGTTCCTGCTATGTATCTCATAATTCTTTTTCCTGCACTCCAACATGTGCCTATTGGAGTCTCCATAAATCTGGAAATCAAACTCACTCCTTGCACAATATCTGGTCCTGTAGCTATGAGATACATGCGACTGCCAATCATTTTCTTTGAATAGATTTCTTGTTGGTGTGTCTCTGTTTGGTGTCTTCTCCTGTGATTCTTGTTGCTCCTTTTCTACTACATTATCTTCTTCCATTAGTGGCACTTGTGCATCAACTGTTTTGTCTACGGTCCCATTTCATGAATCTTGTTCTTTGAACACAAAATCTCTACTAATTATGGTCTTCTTTGTGACAAAGTTATACAATTTGTAAGATTTTGATTGCTCACTATAACTAGTAAATATGCATTTTTCACTTTTATCATCCAATTTGTCGCTTCGCTCCTTAGGCACATGTGCATAAGTTACACATCCAAACACTCTGAGATGAGATACGTTGCAATACATGCCTGACCGTGCTTGTTCTAGTACTTTGTTCATCAAACTCTTTGTAAGAGATTTGTTGATCTCCTAAATAGCACATGCAACTGCTTCTGCCTAGTAGTTCATTAGACAAGTTTATGTCTTTCAACACGCTTCTTGTCATATTCATAATGGTTTTGTTCTTTCTCTCTGCTATACCATTCTATTGCTGTATTTATTTGGTTGTAAATTGTCTTTTGATTTCATGTTATTTGTAGTAATCATGGAATGTATTTGAATCATATTCTCCAACATAATCTGACCTCAATACCTTGATCTATTGATCACTTTTGTTCTCTACTAAGGCTTTGAATTCTTTAAACCTTGCAAAATTTTTAGGCTTCTGCTTTAAGAAGTAAACCCAAGTCTTTATGCTATAGTCATCAATGAAAATGAGGAAGTAACCACTTCCGCCAATCGATTGTGTCCTTATAGGTCCACACAAGTCTGTATGCACTAGCGCAAGAGGTTTCTTTGCTCAGTATGCATCTCCCTCTGGAAAAATTTCAGGGTGTTTCTTTCCCAAGATACAACACTCACAAGTACTAGCAGGTTCTTTAATAGAAGGTAATCCTCTGACCATCTATTTTTGCTGCAACAATCTTAAACCAAAAAAGTGAAAATGTCCAAATCGAAAGTGCCATAACCAATAATTATTAGAACATGCAACTGTAAAAGAATTGACTTGATCACTATAATTCATAATTAGAGGAAAGGGTTTGTTCATCATCATCTGCACCTTCGTTATCATCTACTTTCTTGAGGGCTTGTCATATATAACACATTCTTGACCTTGAAAGATAACTCTGTTTCATTTCTGTGTCAATTGACCAACACTTATCAAATTATGTTTGAGACTAGGAACATGATATACCTTTGAGATTGTCTTCAACTGTCCCAGGTTGGTTAGAATGTTGACTATTCCTTTTCCATCTACATCCACAGTCTTGTCAGTCCCTAAATTTACCTCTGTTTTCATAAATTGATCGAAATTTGCAACCAAATTCTTGTTGTCTGTCATATGGTTACAGCAACCACTTTCTAATAACCACACGTTATCAAAAGGTTCATACATGGTATGACAAGCTAGGAACTTGGAGTTAGTACTCTCTGTAGTGACATTAGCTCTCTAGTTCCCTTGATTAATTATCTTCTTCCTGCAATCATGAACATAGTGATCAAATTTATTGCAATAATAAACATGTCACCTTTGATTTATTAACTCTTTGATTATTGTTGAAGCTTCTACAGTTGCTTCTATTTTCATATTCACGCTCTTCTCGGCCATCTCTCTGACCACCATATCTTCTGCCTTGTCCTCTGCCTCTCGATCTACTTCTGCCTCGACCTGTGTCTCTTGAAATAGAAATCTGACTTTTGAAATCGGTTTCTAAAGTGGAATCTTTATTTCTATCTATCATTGCCTCATGTGATAGAAGTGATCCCATCAACTCATCAACTGTTAATGATGCCAAATCTTTGGCTTCCTCTATGGCTGCTACCAAACCATCAAATTTGGTAAACAAAGATCTGAGGACCTTCTCAATCACTGCTTGATCTTTAATTTCTTCACCATAAGTTTTTAACTAATTTATGGCAATTATGACCCAATTCATGAAAGAAATGATGTCTTTTGTCTCCTTTATTTGCAAACTTTCAAAATCTTTCCTTGTATTTTGCAACTTAACAATATTGAATTTGGTCATACCTTTATAGTTTGTTGCCAAAGTATCCCATGCTTCCTTTGCTAAAAACATGATCTTAATTTTCTAAAACACTATTCGGTCCACTCCCTGCTGGATAAGTTGTAACACTTGTGCAATCTTCTTTTTGTTCTTCTCCCATTGTTCCCTCTCTGCATTAGTGAGAGCTTGTTCTTCTGCTTCATTCTTAGGTTCCGAAAATTGAAATTGGACATAATCCCAAACATCATGTGCCTGCAAAAATTGGTTGCCATCTTAATGGCCCACTCATCATAATCATTTCCTGTAAACGGTTAGAACTGGGGCTAAAAATTTGAGAAAGCCATCTTTCTCTAAAAATTTCTCTTTTAAAACCCTTTCAATAAAAACCCTAAAATTTCTCTTTTCTGATAAATTCCAAATTTAATTTTTTTATTAAAAAAAGACATTTTATTTTGAAGACCGTTTTCCACTGTTTTATAAAAAACAAAAAACTTATTAAAAAGACTATACAAAAGACCTTAAGAATACGCTCTTCAAAGTTCAAGAATCTTTTAAAAGGCTTTATCAAAAGACCTTTCACGTGAAGAAGTCAAACAACGAACTTTGGTGGCATGCTTTCACACTAATCAATTTATCCATGCTAACGCCCTGTATCATTTAAATTAGTTGTGTGTTAACGCCTTTCACGTTAATGAACCCGCATTATTCCTCTAAAGCTTCCAACCACAGATGGAACTCGCGTGCATGAGATGTAAGGCTTACCAATGTTATAACGCCCTGTATACCATAGTAAGAGGGGTTATAATTTAAACGAGAGGAAATTAATCTGTTCTTTAATTACAAATTACAACAAAAAACTATAACAAAGACACAGGCAGAAACACCAGCAAACGTGAGACAAAGCTCACACAACTTCATTAATTTATTTTCTCAATTACATCACACTTATATAGGAAACTCACTCACCTAAACTTCCTGAATATGTGCAACCAATTCCTAACCACTCACAACTAATTCTATAACTGCATTATTCTGTTCAACCACTCACAACTAATTCTATTTCTGCATTATTCTCACA